>JAHWFP010194812.1:0-11368 GCA_023313725.1 Lithobius niger
AGCGGACCCTCAAAATATTTGACACCAATTTCCGAACACCCTGTATATGTAGATTTACTTGTTTGGAAGCAAGTAGGAGTGGTGCAACCTACTTTCATGTATAAATATGTATTTATATATGTATATATGTAAATTTATGTACATATGTATTCACCTTGCATTATAAACCAAAGTCTCATAGCGGAAACGAAGATAAGAACCCCCTAAAAAGGAGTATCCCTACAATGAAAACGGGCGAGTGTGTCAATTCATTGGCTTTAAGTTGAAACTGGTACGTTGTTGCATTGGAAAGAAGTTGAAATTGACACATTGTTCGACTAACGATTTGAAAGATAATTAAATTACTTTTCGAACAGGCCTGTTTTCATTGCTGAAAATCGAATTTGTCCCTCAAATAAGCCGAAAACCACTCTGAAAACTGCTTCATGAAATGAAAATCCGATCGAGCAAACTAACCAGAAATGAACTAAGTTGCAAAAATTGAATTCTAAAAGGACTATGTATTTTGTGTCTTACTCAGCGTCAGCAGGCGTATGAATCTCCAAATTGGTTTTGGTTCAACTGGTTGAAACACGGAAAAAGGCAACCCTATAGTTTTAAAAGATTGTCAAACATTCGCGTTTCTGATGCAAGGTGAATTATAGACCAAGCGTGAAAACCTAGCAATTTCCATGTTTAGCAAAACATTACAGTGCGTTTCTCGTTTTCTTTGCCGAGTCTTTCTTTTGGCACTAATCTCACCTTCGTAGGGCATTACTTACGGAAGGGTAAGCATTGGGATAGAGTGTAGAAAATTTTTATGAGAATTATTCATTGACAGGGTGTGAAACGTTTCTATTGGTCATCACTATCACACACAACAATTTTTATCACTCTGGAGTCTTAAGGTGCCCCAAGGGCCTTCAAGTTTAACATTGTATGGCAATGAGTGGAACGGCGAAAACGACAAATATGATGATGTGACTGGTTTTAAATTTAATTGCAACATTATCTAATTTGAAACACTTACGGTGGGGATATCCAGTTGAGGTATAAACTAGCCCCGGATTAGTTTAGCCCTGGATCTAACTAACCCTCGACCTGGGAGTTAGTTGACTAGAGAAAAAAATTGGTGATATCCATGTTAGACTAAGTTGGGGGTTTGTTAGCTCTTTACTCCTTACGGTGGGGATATCCAGTAGAGGTATAAACTAGCCCTGGACTAGCTTAACCCTGGATCTAACTAAACCTCGACCTGGGAGTTAGTAGACTGAAGAACAAAGTTGGTGATGTCCATGTCGGACTAAGTTGGGGTTTTGTTAGCTCTTTACTCCTTAGACCTCGACCTTCAGGCTAAATTAGCTTTATTAAAATGTTGTTAAAGCTCATGAATAATGCTAATACTAGATGGATATCACCGCTTTGTACATCTCGGGCTAACTACTCAGTATTAAGTTAGTCCACGACCTTCAGGCTAAATTTTGCTTAGCCCTCAACTTATTCCGTGATGGAAACCACGATTTTCCCTTATTCCCGAGCTTAACCCAAGGGTTAAGTTTAAACCTCAACTGGATATCCCCACCGCTAGATTTTAAAACAGTCAATGATCATTTTTGCTTTTTTCACATTCTGCATATTGCCATACCACGTTAAACAGAAGGGCCTTGGGGTACCTTAAGACATGACCCCAGAGTGACGAATTTTTTTGTGTGTGATACTGATACCCAATAGCAAATTTTCCACATACTGCTAATGAGGAATTCAGAGAAAAGGTTTCTACACCCCACTCTAGTAAACATGCAGAGAAGCAAACTAACAAAAAATCACACGTTTTGAAAGATGAAGACGAAATGCGGATGTGTGAGGAATGTGATGGATGAATTGTGAGTGACAATTGCAATTAGCTCGCGTTATCAGTACATTGATTTTGTGATGTTTTTTGGATTGACGAAACTATAAGAAGCATGAATCGACGCCAATTATAGACAGAGAAGTAAAACTAATAATTAATTAATTAGTTAATACAATAATAATAATAACTAGCGGAGTCGCTCGCTTCGCTCGCTCATTCCGCATCGTCTCGCTGCGCTCGAGAAGACTTTCTTGCTGCAACACTTATGATACAGACAGACCTAACACAGAAAAAACGATCAAGCAAATTATAAGAGTGTAGTATACGATATCGGTTATCTCGGGAGAAGGTCAATATTATGTTTTTACGTCCAAGGAGTCAAGCAAAAAAATCAAGCAATTTATCAGAAAAGCCCTGTTTCTGATGATAGACGCTGATTTTCGTTCGCTTCGTTCACTCAATCAGCGCAAACATTTCCTCAGAAACTTGACTGAATCAATGTAACCACCAAGAACCACACATCATTTATAATTTGTGTTATTATACACTTTATATGGGTTTTCTTATTTCACTTATCTTAATAATATTGTTCTTTACGTCCTGCTCAGTACAGATTTTTCCGTGGGCGTCTTACCACTTCACTTTCTGATGATCCCTCACTTGGAGGAACATCTGCAGAACGTCAGTTGTAATCTCCTACGAAAGTGAGAGATGAAAGATTGATAGAGCAAAGCGAGCCACACATTCAAAAGGTTTACTTTACGTAGAAATCGCTCGCTTTGCTCGTTCAATCCACGTACCTCCGTGCTACAGAAACACGAATGTTTGACACCGTTTTAAAACCAAATCAATTGTTTTGATTTTTCTCTGCATCTAGTCAGTTAGTATAAAACCAATTTTAAGATGTATATGTGGTGTGTTGCGAAATACGTCGTCCGTGCACCCTTTTCCACATCATCTGTCTTTGCTCGAGGAGGTTTTCAAGAACAAACTATGACGTCATGAACAAACATCATGAGGGTTTAAAAAAAACTTTGACGTTAGCTTTTCAGGTTCTTTCGCTTATTTGAGGGTGATAATATCAAGTTACAGCGATGAAAATAGGCCTATTAAAAGCGAAATTTAATTATCTTTCGTTTGGTCCTACTCCCTTCTTTGTAGGTGCTTTGGTTCCAGAGGAGTATAGGTACAAACACGCACGCACGCACGCACGCACGCACGCACATTGTATGATTTTAATTATGTAGATAATCCTACTAACAATAAGTTCCCTAAGTTGTTACGAAATGATATTTTCATATTCTCTGTCTTTGGAGTGCCTAGTTAGTTAAAAATTTGAACTAGATTGCCATGGCGTATAATCAGTCAGAGCCCCCTAAGAAAGAAAGGCCGAGTCTGTGCCTGCAAAACCGCGCACAGAAAACATTGCGCAATCCGTCGAAACGGCCGCTAGATGGCAGCTAAGGCATGTGCCGCTTTCTGCGAAGAAAGCATGGCCAAGAGTGTTGTCGCGTGCATTCAGGCTGTTTAAAATAAAAATGGTAAATTGTTGTTTGCCTTTCTGCAATTCCACGGCAAGAATATAAACTTTGAAAGGGTGTGAATTACCATGAATTATCCTCAGACCGCTATTTTACGAGCCGATGGCTGGAAAACATTAGCCTAAAAAGTTGGATCAGACACCTCACTGGTAAATACAAATGAAACTTGACAATATTTTCGTATTAGTTTTATTTTTCAAGGATGACGTTGCCCTTTATGGACTATTACAGAACACAGAAGGGAATTCAAATAATAAATGACGTTGTAGCTAAATTAATAGGCTATAAAAATATGGCTAATATTTATAATTTGGATTTACGTTGAAAAATTCCTTACCCCAATTTGATAATCGACGAAAAAAAAAATTGTCAACCATCAATAAACAAAATGAACAGAGTGATTTAAAAAATATCTCAGCCCAAAGTTTAAAAAAAAGTGAAAATAGGGACCGTGTTTCTGGATCCAAAATCCAATTTTCTTTTTTTTTAAAGATTCTTTTTTTTAACTTAGAAATTGGTGGGAAAAAAACGAAATATAGGAGCCACTTTACCGGATTCAGATTCGCTTTTTGGGACATTGTAGCTATTTTCACAACTTTTTTTATTAACTTTCGACTGAAAAAAAAAGTTTGAACACAGAAAAAGTTATTGTTTAAACTATTTTGAATCACGGAACTGTCAAATGTCACGCTGAGGCCTAATAAGTATCAGACTGTGAGGAAAAAAAACTAAAATATCCATTTACACTTATTCGTTTCTCTCAGTCTGACGGGACGAATATTTATCCATTATTGTGCACAACTTGAGCAGCAAATGACAACAATCAGATGAAAAAAACAGATAAAACTGAAATAGAAAAACCAGTAGGAATGGAACTCTCGAAAATAAGTAAAAAAGACATGGCCCTCTCGGAAAAAAAATGTTCTTGGGCATTAGGCCTACAAAGTGAATTGGCAGTTTATGCCTACTTTTATTTTTAATATTTTTTAATCCAACTTTCAGGTGTGCAATAAAATATGTTTCCGTTTTGCCCTATTAATTTTTTTTTCAAATGAAATGTAGTTTTGGGTGTATCTGTCTGCTTAACTCTCGTATTATTCTGGGTATTAAAGTAAATTTTGTGCACAAAATTATGAAACTGTCGAATTATTTAAAGTCACTGACATAGCTTGATTTCTAACAATTTAAAGCAGTCATTATAAATCAGCGCAGGACTAATAATGAAGTATACGAGTTGTTGTTCAGAGTAATTCTTATTTTTTTAAATTATTACTTTACGTTTTTCTTTGTTCGTATTTAATTTAAGCTTTTACTTAAAATATCAACCTGATTTAGGAAGCTACTGTCTGTTTCTAGTCGCTAAAAGTAGAAAAAACTAGCAGCCGCGAATGCTAACTTAGCGCCGAAGTGGCACATGCCAGGAGCGCCCTCCTGCGGCGAACTGTAGCGACTTACTGTGCGCGTTTTCCAGCTTTACGGGAGCTACGATTGACTCGGCCTTCCTTTCTTAGGGGGCTCTGAATCAGTAGGCCAGTCTTCGGCAAGTACGTTCTTCAATCTGTTACATTAAATGTTAAAATACCGTTAGCTAAAAAAATTATCTGAAGCTCAGAAAATCAAATTTGTTACATAACCTACTATTAACGGTAATTATCTAAACTACTATGCAAGCTAGCGACTTAATTCACCTACCTATCGATTCCTTTTGTCGTAAAACGTCCGAAAATCATAACGAAAACGTGCGCAAACACTTATTTATTTAAAAAAAAAATTATTAAAAGACGGTAAAACGGTAAAACGCTACTCACAACAAGCTAGAAACAGCCGCTATTCAACGCGATGACACCGCAACATAGAAAACTTGATTTCGACCAAAACATCGGCAAACGGAAATTACCTTCATTTGCGATGTGATGTAATAGCTGAAGCAGACGAGAACTTTATGTTTATATTTTATTTTTATACCAATATTTCTTTACAGTATGAACACTGTCCGCAGGGGCGCGCTTCGCGCACACTATTATATACATCGAGAATTTGTGCAATTGGAAATAGTATGACGCAAGCATTTGTGAAACAAGGAACAAATTATGTCACTTCCTTGTTTCACAAATGCTTGCGTCATACTTTTTCTGATGCCGCCAATTCTCGTTGTATATAATAACACGCGCGTACTGTGATTCCTGCTCCAAATATCACTGTCTGCCTTGGAAAGAGATAATTTTTGTTTAGTAACGTTCTCGGCAAAATCAGGTTTTCTATGTTGCGGTATCATCGCGTTGAATGGCGGCCACTTTTAGCTTGTTGTGAGTAGCATTTTAACGTATTTTAATATTTTTTTTCTTAAATAAATAAGCGTTTGCGCACGTTTTCGTTATGATTACGTTTTACGACGAAAGGAATCGATAGGTAAGTGAATTAAGTCGCTAGCTTGCAAAGTAGTTATTCTAGATAATTACCCCATTACCTGCAGGAAATCCGGAAACTTTCGGAGGGGCAAAGTGAGCTTAGGGAACACTAAATTGTATATTACCTTTTTTATTATGGCAATTAGACAGCTTTAATTTCCTGAATGCTTTTGCTGGAAAATTGATGTGCACTTACTCATCATATTTTTATAACAAATTCTAACTAACTTATAATTTGCCCACGAAATGTTATAAGAGGGCATTGCTTCGGTGGCACAAGACTTCTACTTACTTTTGAATAAATTATTAAAACATCATTTAGATAATTAAAAATGAGATGACTGCACAACCTAAATACCACGACGTGGAGTGAGCTAGGAAGAAGGACTGTCAACCTGTAAGCTATGCTAACAGTTGTTATGAGTGCTTGATTTCGCTGGTGTTTCTATTTTAGATGAATGCAGAAATACTTTAGCCAAGAAATACTTCTGCATTTGTGTAAGTCAGTTAGGGAAGTTTATACCGTTATAAAAATGCCATTTGGCATTTGTATACCCATTGTCAATGAATGTGAAAGGACTATATCAAAATATGAGTGTTTGATTAGAAGGGCTATTCAAACGACGAAAATAGTTGTTGCTGACACTGCTGACAGCATCTTACATTGTGTTCCGGCTTGCTGCTTTCTGTATGAAAAATGCTCTTAGTTTCCATTGTGTGAATCTCCATTTTTTCACTAAACATTACCTGACTTACATTCTTACCTGACTTGAGCTTTGCTACATTTTATAACGAAATATTACCATAACCCCTATTAACTCTGGCTTACATTCTTAACTTAAGCTTTGTTGTATTTTATGACAAGGTATTAAAACATTACCATAACCCCTATTAATTCTGGCTTACATTCTAAACTTAAGCTTTGTTGTTTTTTTATGACAAGGTATTAAAATATTACCATAACCCCTGTAATTCTGGCTTACATCATTGAAATAAACTTAGGTTTTATATTTTATGACAATATATTACCATAATCTAATTAATTCAATACTCTCAGCACAGCCATGTTTTCATTTTTTTAGCCTATATAAACATAGGAAAGTTACAGCATCCAGCAGCACGTCCTTTTGGCTCACCTTAAAGGCCTTGACCATCCATCTGTTTTTCGGTTACTTTGTTTGGGTGTCCAGAAACCTTCACAAAGCCGGTTTTTCACATTTTGCCCCAATTTCTTATTTCTCCCCAAGACCTACTTGCTGGTAGTCGACCGGTTACCAGCTGAATAAACTATACAAATTATGGGTAATTAAATAAAGTAATAATCAGACTGCACACCATTCAACAGTACGTTATTTTGTGTGTGTTAAATTCAATTTAAATTTGTTTAATTTCAAAACATGAAATTATTCTTATTGTTTTTTGGCCAGCTACCAAATTTTAACTGCTTCAGGATGCTTATGATCTCACTACATTTTATGGACTACTCCATATGGGTCTTTATTACATGCTGCCAACTTTTTCTTTCGTAATATGTTTTTGAGTAAACACTCTTCCGTCATTTAAAACTTGATTTTATTCCATCTTTCAGCTAGCTGCTGGGCCAAGCTGCTCAACCATTTCTTATTTGTTTTCAAACTCAGTTTATTCTTATGAAAGATGGAATTTATTCCATTGTGAGCCTAACTATCGTGTCTGGAAGCACCCCGTTTGAACATTATTCCAACCAACCTTGTATATTCGTTGCTGCTAATTTTTTTTAACCAAAAAAAGTCGAAGTTATATATTAGTTAGGTATATGTCAGAACTGTCCTTAGGAATGTTGTAATCAGAACCACAAATCATTTTACGTAGTCACTATACACATTAAAAAAAATCCGAAACCCCTTGGGATTTTTTTTGCACATTTGTAGGACTAGAAGGCATAAAATTCAGTGCAGGTGCAACACTAGTTCAGATGCTGAATATAAACTTAACTAACTACAACATCAACTCCTTCAGCTAAAGTGTATGATCTACTCTTTCACGTGCGTGTATGTATTCTTCATAGTTTTTTTTACAAGTTTTATTATGGTTTTATATTTATGACTCTACATAACCTCTAGTATGTACTTTAGTAATTGTGTCTGTAGGTTCGTTACAATTGATTTTATACACATAAGAGATTTTTTTCATAAGAAAAAAGATGGCAATGCCACATCAGTATTCTTTGACCACCTATGCGTTATCATAATGACTTCTGTATTTAAAACCTTCTGACAGCATCGTAAACTCATACAAACTAACAGTTTGCTGATTAGTACACTGTGCTAATTTACTTATGTAATAAATACTAGAATTTTAAAAGTTATACGGAAATTAATCTTTTAAACATGAATCTTAGCCGTTAAGGTTCATGCATTGTAATTCACCAATTAACCACTTAAATTTTTTTTTAATGTGTAGTAAAACTTGGTCTAAAAAAATCCAAGCTTTTGAGATTAGATTAGAAATATGAGGTAGGCACTAAAGTCGCTTCCATAGTTGTTCTTAAAAGGCAATGCTGCAGCATTTTCTTTCTTTCAATTAATGTTGATGTAAATTCTAATTTTGTTGTAAGTTATAAAATTTACCAAAAGTTTGACAATGGTACCTACAGCTTAACTGGCGAGCTACTTCAAACAAGTTTTTGATTCAGTTATTCAATTTGATCATAAAAGGTGCTACTCATTATTAGAATTTCGTTACATATTACCCATTTCACTGTGTGTCACTGACAAATTATGTGAACGTTGTTACTTTGATTCACCACAAGTAAATTCGAATAATACATAGGTCGTGATGTAACTTTTATTCTTGGCTAATCTCATGTAATTGTAACGGAAAACCTGTATAGAGTTGTTATTGCTTACCGAGCTTATTGCCCTAAAATGGCGACGTTCAATTTCTAGCACCATTCTGCCTCAGCACGGTCGCCATGTAGTCTCACTAGTACTCTAACAAGGTTCGTTTCTGTTATATGTCTCGATTTTAGTTCATGTCACCCATTTAAATAAATATTCACGTTAACGATTTTACATTAAAACTTTATAATTATGACACACCGTTTTGTTGTTTAAGTATATTACAACGTTTTTAGGCGTTTTAAGCGTTTTTTTTTTGTGTTGTTCTTTTTGCTTCCCTTACCTTCCTCATAACTAACCAAGTGGAAGCGATATGAAACATATCCAGAATGCATTGGTGCCACTATTAGCAGTATATTGATGTCTCTAACGTCTTTACATGCCTATCGTTATCGCAGGTGCCTACACCGTAATTTTCATGCTGTACGTATAGATATAATTGAAATGTGAAGGACGATTCAATCATATGGGCTTTTCTGAACAATCTATACAGTTTCATGTCGAGAGCAAACTAATTTATGAAATGCAAGGTGTATCGGACTTATGATAGTCCATTAATAAAAATATTATTCGACCACGGTCAATTTGGAGTGTAAAGTTCGCTTGTTTTCAGCTACTGCTGAGCTTCACTCACAGCAAGGGAAGAGGTCTTGCCAGTACAGGTTAGATAGTGGACTTTGAAACAGTTTCTGTACAATTACATCACAAAGAACGTAATTTGTTTCGAGTGTTGCTGTAGTCTTCGCATGCATTGTACGGACGTCTTTTGGGTGTATGTTACTTAATAACCGATAGGCCAGGGATGATGCTGAGTTTGTGACTGGGCATCCACATGAACTAGCGTGCGTTGTTATACTACCAACATTTATCTGCATGGCACAAAATATAACTTCACACATACGGTGGGGAACCACTTCATTTCTGTATAGAATTTATGTAATTATAACACGGCATGTAAAATGCGTAATGTACCCAGTACCCATACTTATGGTCCATGCCATGGCTGTCTTCCGTGATGTCACCATGAATTAGTCATTAATGAACGATAATGGTTACTGTTTGGGGGTCAGACTGGACTAACCCAGTCAAGTGATACTCTCGTCACGGCAGAGCGCCATGACACACGGCATATAACTCTAGCATATTTACTCAAAACATTTAGCTCACTGTGCAAACACAAGAAGGAAAAATACGGAAAAACAACTGAATACATCTGGGTACAACAGATTACAGCAGTAAGTTCAATAACAACTGCACGTAACTGCTAATGAATCACTTGTTGGTGTGGGTAGTGTGCTGCTGATAACAAGCATATCACTGGTCGGCAATGAATGGACTAACTAGGCTAGAACTCTACATCTTACTTAGCAATGGATTGGGGGAGTTCTAGCCTAGTTAGTGCATTCGTTAGTGGGCAGTGATGTGCATGCCACAACCTATATTAACAAAGAATTAACTGGAATTGCATGCAGTTGTTATTGAACTTACCATTGTTATCGGTTGTGTCCTCATGTATTTAGTTGGTTTCGCTGTTATTCCTTCCTTTTGTGCAGTAAGCCTAATGTCTTGAATAAATATAGTTAAAATTATAACTATGTTTTCATATACAATTATACCTAAAATGCACAGACGTTAGGCATTATAGAGACACGTGTCACATTGGATTGCTGATGGTACTAGACGCAGAGTACTCAAGTGATGAGGAGAGCAAACTGAACTGTTGCTACACTGAGTGTAATTGTGATTTAGCCGAAGCTTTATTCAGTCTGTGATGTTTGCTAGAAGTGCTTACTTTTAGCATCTTGCTTCTAAAATAACTTTCAACACTTAACCCATTGAGAAAAAAGAAGACTTCAAAGAGGAAATTTTGTTAACGAATTGAACAATGGATCTTCGAAATCCATTAAAATCAAGATGTTCCTACTGGCAAGAATTCTTGAAAATAGCAATATTTATTAGTTGCATGTGAATAAGTGTTTATCAACTGTACGACAGAATATCCCATTATTTAAATGACCCCACTTCCTTTGATGTCATTGTCGCTCAGAAAGAATCCATTACATTTCCTGATGTCACCTTCTGTCCTTCTGAGAACAGTTTTGAAGGAGCAATCCTGTACGACATGAATCAATGGACCAACAACGTGTACAATTCCACTCAGTTATTGGGAATATCGTTCAAAGAACACGATCTCAACATTGACAAATTATGGATGGAAACTAAATTGAATCCTAATGCTTTTTTTGCCATTGAGGTAAAGACTTCATATATTCACACGATTTGACTATAAATGCTGTCAAAATAATTTCTAGACCTAAAGGGTGTTTGTTTCAGAATCTATATAACTATGATCGTAATGTTTGTTTGTTTGTTTGTTTGTGTGTGTGTCGTCAGATCACCGAGATTCCCACTACTAATTCGTATTTCTTTTGTTTGTGCGTCCAGGTGGAATGTCAGCCAAACGGAATTGTCTGTTCTTTATAGTAATTATTCAAACTGTGTTTTCAACAAAGAAGTACAGTACGGGTGACGTCATATGTTTTTCCAATATTTTCATGCACCGGGATTTAGGCCTCTACGTCTCTTAACCCTGAATCTGACTAAAACCAATGAAAGTGTGGTATACTGCTAACGGGAAATCACAGTATTTTCATGCAAACGGGATTTAGGCCTCTATGTCTCTTAACCCTGAATCTAACTAAATCCAAT
>JAHWFP010194812.1:11378-27497 GCA_023313725.1 Lithobius niger
AGTTTGGCCTACTGCTAATGGGAAATCACAGTATTTTCATGCAAACGGGAAATCACTACAATGTTCTATAAAACCGGCCATATACGGGGGAGGAGGGGTGCCCTAGTAATTTATATTCGCAAAAGGCATTGTCAAAATAGTTACACACCCTAAGATTGTTGCCAAGATAGTTTACTTTCGGTAAAAGTGTTATCAAAATAGTCTAGTTATCTAGTGTAGGCTTCACGAATATAGAGCAGTGGATCCTAAACCTTTTACAGTATTCCTCCCCATTGGGAGTAGAATGCAATGATGCCCCCCACCCCTTTTTGCTACATGTGATGTGTCCGACCAGATCGTATTTACTCCCTACTAATACACAAGCCAGTATAAAACTAACATGTCATTGTTTAGTAATCAGTGAAACCAATCTAAAAGCTTGTTAGCGTTGGCTCAGTCTTTGCAAGATTTGTATCTTGCAGAGTTGTTCCTTCCTAATTAACGTGTTTGTCTGGTAATTTCTAATGGCAAAATAACGGTATAATATTCAGCGCATTAAAATGAGATATGCAATCACCCCCAAGATTAAACCCCTAATTTCGGTAAAGCCTTTCAGACCTCTTCCACAATCCTGTTTCCTCTCTCTAAGACACTCTTAAGCAGACGCACACTTGGGTACTCCAATTTATGCTCAGAGCTTACCTTTTTTAATGCCGTTATCTTGTTCCTCACCCACTCGTCACTTTCTGGAAGCATCACCAATGAGATCCATTAGGAAGCTTTGACGATGCATTTCTAGGATGTTCACTACTCCAGGAGGGCATCTCAAACAACGAGCCTAGAATGACAACCACACGCCAACGAAAATCTTTTTTTTAAGAAACATTTCTCAACACTTCATTGATATTTTATTCCATTTGTGTTAAACAAACAAATGTGCAAACAAGCGAACACATAATGAAATCATGTCTTATTTATTCTTTAAAAACTGATTTGGATGTGTCAAACGACAAACAGCTAAAAATCAAATGCAATAAATCATTTATTGGTGGAAGGCATTGCACACTTTTCAGTTTACCAACACAATTTTAGTTTTACAAAATGATATTACTACTTCTAATTTATTTTATTCGATTTTGAAAATATGGTCCAATTTTCTTTACTTTTTCCAGTTCCCTTTGAGGGGATATTTTCCTTTTGCAAAGCACCACTTCATGATGCCCCAGTTCAACTGTCTTACTTTAACTCCAGGTATGCCAGATCTGTGCTACTGTTGTATCAACGTGCCTTGATTTGTTTATGAATCTTTAAAGGAGTATGACAGTGTTGGAGTTGCCAATGTGTAGTGTCAAGTGCTAGTATAGTGTATTTACTTTTCGTAAGTAATGAACTGACTTATTTATCGTCTGCATCTAGATTTCCGACTGGAAAGAAGTCGAGGCTTTTAAAAGAGAAATGTTTATTTCTTTACAATTCTGTGCAAAGATCACATATTGAAACAAAGTTTAAAAATGAAATGCATCGTAACGATTATTAAGCGTTCAGTTATGGAATAAAAAAGCACAGAAACAGATTATTAAAAATAAATCAAGCAGTGCTACAAAATAAAAGACGAACAACGTTTCGAGAATCATCAATTTTCGTCAACAGGTTTACGAATTAAAATATTAAAATATGGCAAGACCACTAAGTCATCGCATGTTTGAAAGCATAACAGAATAATTTAAAAGAATAAAAAGCCGAAAAAGGAGAAATGATGGTTTCGACTTTTTATTCTTTTTAAATTAGTGTGTTATGCGTATAAACATGAGATGACTTAGTAGCCTTGCCATGTTTTTATATTTCAATTCATAAACCTGTTGACGAAAATTGATGATTTTCGAAACTTTGTTCGTCTTTTATTTTGTAGCACTGCTTGGTTTTATCTTTAGCCTAATAACTCGTTCAGTTAGCATAGGAACCTTGAAACCATGGTAAAACCTTTGTTTGATAAGTTAACATTACCATCATCCCAGTGGAGCCACAGTGATGCGACAGCCATCACTGCTGGAAGTTTGACAGTTAAAATGAAACTTTTCTCGGTGTGAATAGGGCTGAAAAGAGGCCGAGACAGAAACATCGTGATTAGGAAGCACATGTCGAACTGCAGTCTAGTAGTTTGGTAACACGAGGACGAGAAATTTACACAATGTTTACTTCTCAACATTTTGTACCCAGAATGGTTTAGATATGTTAAAAAATTAGATATGAAGGGCGTTGATTTTTCTAAAGTTGTGGTTGGGGGGGGGGGGCGAAAACGAAGAGACAACCACAATTTCTCAATTTAGGGTGGGTCAATTCTTTAAAAGTGGAAAGTGGGGGGGGGATGTAGTGGACGGAGGTGCTCTCCCTACGAAAGTTTTGTTGTCATTGGTTGCATTAGAAACTAAATTTCTTCTTCAATATGCTCTAACAAGAAGTTGTCTCCTCATGCTTTTCCCAGCTCTCAATTTCACCCCTTTAACATACAATTGAAAGTACAATATTCAATAACACTGTACCATATTTATTTTTGTGTTGCACATGTACACTAGCTAGTTTATTTTGATACTTGAAATTATATCTAAAATAACTAACAAAAAAAGGCAGGGCGAATTTACTAAAAAAAAATCTAATATCTTCGTGTAGGATGGGAGAGGAAAGTAAAAGAGGAAACTAAAAAAATCCAACCTACCTACCATACGTTTTTTTTCAGGCCATTATTGGAAACGAGTCTTTTTTTCAGGCCTTGTGACACCGGCAAATTTTACGAAAATAAAATAGGTGGTTGTCCGAAATATCCATCAAAAATTATTTCCAAACGAGAATATAAACAAAAATAAAAACCAGGAGTACAATGGAGTCAACATGAGGAACTGATGTGGATGACAAGTAAGCAGCAGTAATGATTAATAAGTTGGGTTATGTGGTGAACTGCTGAGAATGGCCAGGACCAGGAATAAAAACGTAAAAGAAACTCTTTGGATTGGGACCCCAACTGAACTAAACAGTTTGATAATTGTGTTAAATTAGTACAAAATTGAAAAAAACATGATAGATCAAGATTTCACAAGACAACCAAAATTTCTCACAAAATAACTCACCGACAGGTACACTATAATTGCCCGTTATTTTTTACGGGTAAAAACGTAGGTTTAGTGAAGAGTGAGAAATAGTGACTTTAAACCAAACCCTCCAAAAAACGATTAATCCAAACCAAGAAGCATCAGCAGGCCATGTCAGTATGGCTGAGTGGTATAGGACTCCGGCCTTTGGTTTCAAAGGTCGTGGATTCAATTCCCCGCTCAAGCAGTCTGACATTCAACTTCAAAAGGCAACGTAAATAGGTGTGCATCCGTATTTATTTAAAGAAGCATTAAATGTATGGAAATCAGATGGGTTAACGTACTAGCTAAGGTTCTTTTCACAGAAATAAACATAAGACCACTTTAGAAAATATATTTTTATGTGTAAAGCACGAAAAATGTTTAGCCATCAAAAGCTGTCAGTTATCTAAATAAGAAAACAATTGTTGTTATATTACTTAAAACAGTTCTGTTCCCAATTCCCTGCTTTTTAACACTCACAAATGTCAAGTTGTGTATTTTGGTCTAAACAATTCGCACTTTCCTTACCATCTTTCCTGCAAGGTGGTTATTACTCTTGTTACATACTGAAAATGTGACATCTAAAGTCTTTTGTTCTTAAGATCTTTAACCTCACTCTCTACTTTTTTACTGTTTTATCTAACACTTTCCTCCTTCCACTATTTTATTATTGCTCCCAAATTTGTCGCCCTTGCAATATTTACTCACTAATAATTGTCTTGAAAATTGTAAACGTCACCTAACTAAATGGTCTCACGTCATTCGTTCTTTGTCTTATCCTGATATCAACGTAAACTTTGTCTTACCTTTCACCATTCATGATAGTTTTCATCATGGTGACATGAAACTTACATATCAACTTACTCACGATCTCCTACGTTATCCTGCTCTGTTCTTCTTTACAAATTTCTGCACTACTTTTTGTCACCCTTTCACTATTTTTAATTTGATGAATAAGCATTTAGGTGCCATTTCGATGACGTCATACAAACATGTCACACTAGGAGTGTCCAGAATACTATCTTTTATTATATTTATTTTTGTCGTCCACAGTGTGATGTAATGAAGAAATGGGGCAGTTTGAATGCTGAGAGACATCTCTGTTATAAATTCTACCACAAAGTGTTGGAAGATGCACCCGACACTTTTCTACATTGTTACGCAACAACCTATCCTTATCCACTTCCTCACTATGAGCAGCGAAGTTCATGATTATTCACAATCAGAGTAGATTTTTGGGCATTCTTTACAAATAATTTAATGAATAAATAAAATCGTAATAAAACGAAAATGATAATAGATCTTTTTAACACTACTACTCTCGATTTCAAAAATATTTCGTTCACTACAGAATAGATAGCACGGAGCTAGCATTTGGATCCATTCGTTAGCTAAATGAAAGGTACACTGGAGGCAAACCGATGAAAAATCATTAGCGTTTTTCGTCATGAAAATGTTGTGAGAGCGGATTTATTAGGGCAAAAAAAGCTTGTTTTGTCTAATCCCTTGCGCTACAAAACATATAGTAGAGGTGTGAACCAGACACGAAAACAATAAACTTAGTCATATTGCAACAGCTGCCAACCAATTGAAAAAAAACAAACTATTTTTAGGGCCAAGAACAGGTCACGCAGCATTTGCTTGACAAGTGATGATAATGTTTTTTTTCCCACGTTTACCTCCTGGGGTCATTGCACTATCTACATGCTGGTGCCAAATGTGAGCCTTGCAGTGGATGTGGTGTTACTGCATCTGCTCGCATGTTTAATCTTCGGACATTATCATGCCTTTCATTGAAGCGTTGGTCGAATGATATCAATAAGTGTAGCTGGCCCAGGCATGCTGAAATCGGGGACGTAAAGGTTTGGGTTAGGGGAACCAGCGATTAGCTGAGGTTGCAGAACCAGCTCTCGGCAAAAGGGCAAGCCGCATGTGACGTGATTGACACCATCCGTCATAGGTCTCGTCCTCCATTTTAATTATCCTAGGGGCCTCCCCTACCTTCCCACATACTGGAATGAGAATCGCTCCTAATACTGACGAAGTTGTAACCAAGTTTGAATTTATACAGACGATTATGAGGTTCAGTGTAAGCACCCAACATTTTATTACCGCTTTTTTTTATTGTATTATAGTATTCAATTCAGGTGGCATACTGTTGTTGGTTAATAAATCGATTGAACATTGTGCGTTGCTTGCCTGCGCAAAACGAAGTGAGGATTTCAATATGGCGGGCAGGAGCAACCGTCCTTGCGTATGCGCTGATTTTCTTTGGTGCTTGGCATGTTGGGATACACACGGCACTAACCTAGAAACGGCTAGAAGCAACACGTGAGTTTGTAATTGCTGGTTCCCTTAACCCAAACCTAGCTACGTCTCTGCTGGAAGGGTGCAGCAACTTGAAGGTCTCAAGTTTGGGGGAAACTTCATCTACATACTACGGAATTCTATATGGATTTGTGCGTTTTACATAATAGGGCATAGAATTAGCCATGCGTAAAGGTACCACATCTGTCATCATACGTAGTGCTGAATAAACTGCTCAAACCATTGGCTTCGGTTGCCGGCACAGAACACTTCTAGTTGAACACAAAATTATTATTTGTATGATGTATTAATTTTTTATACTTAAACTAATTTTTCTTTTACAGAATTACTTCTTACATTGAAAAATGACGCTACAGTTAACATGCACGTCGATTTAAACAGGATCTGGCTTAAAAACATTACTATGAGATTACTAGACTGTATTGCTGTAAGACTTTCAAATATTAATTGAAGTTGTATTGCGAATTTTTATTTTACACTAGTGTTGTAACAACTGAATATTTTAATTTTGTTATCCCTAAACGTTGCTAAGGAAAAAGAAAGCCAACCCGTACCTGGGCACTATAACGTACCCAGGTGGGAAGACGAGTTTTAATACAAACTCAAATTAGCACTTCAAGAATACAAGAAACAAACCAAAATTAAACTACTTCATTGAAGTGTTATTAAAATACAAAGCAAAGTCTACCCTAATATGGAAACCCTCACTTAGTTAACTATAGATTTGAAATTCATTGTAGCAGACCGTTGCTTGACTTTCAGCAAAGAATGATGAGAAATTGCTAACTGGGAATTCCTCATTCATGGGGTCCATTTCCAAACCCCGATCCCTGTCTCGAACGAGGTTCAGTGGGTTAACCAATCCTTTCAGACTGGGGAGGATGCACACTGATTCTTTTTGTGTAGCGCAAGTACGGCCCTGAGCATCACAGGCCTGTTATTGTTCACTCTCGCGTAGCTGAGTGCTACTTTTCCCTATAAGAAACAATCCAATGACCGATGTGATATCGGCACAGCTACAAGGACGGCACTGGTACCCCATGATCGGTCATCTGTTTAGCTGGCTATTATCTCATTTGTTAACAGAATTAACCAGGCAGCTTGCTCCACCAATAGAAAACGGTTATGCACTACCACACACCAAATCAAGAAAGCCCTCTCATTCTGTCAATCCTAATGGTGTCCTAGCCGATTCAGTTTTACCGTGATGAGTCAAAATAAGACGAAGGCACTACTCCTGTGGTTTCAGCTTTGCTATTATGTTTCCCCAGAACCCACACACTTTGGTTTACTGGAAGTTACCCGCCGAATCATAGGTGGAATTCCAGCAGATCACTGGTCGGCATCCGTTATGCTTAGAACAACGGTGGTATCTGATCGCCTTCGACTCTCTTAACTTTTGCTTTTGACTAATGAAAACATTCTTGGCAAATGCTTTTCCATTAGTTCGTCTTGTGACGGTCCAAGAATTTCATCTCTAGCACCATGATACAAATGTAGCATCTTACCCTATTAATCATTACCTCGTATTCCCCAAACCAACAAAATAGTACTGAGGTCCTATTCTATCGTGGGCTATGTGGGCAGGACGTGCTGTCTGGAGCACTTTAATCTGATCAAAGTGATCATTCCAGTCACACAAGAAACTCAGTGAAGAGCACCAAGGAATGGCCGGAGGGATGGCTTCAAGGCCAGCAGTGAGACAGCACGAGTTGGAACCGCCAGTCTGGCACCAAGATCCAACTACAAGCTTTTTAACTGCAATGATTTAGTAGGTCATAAATCCTTTAATTGTAGCCAGGGCCATTAGTTGAAATCAATCCTTTTTGACCAGGCTACAATTAAAAACCAGCTACAACTAGAGACTGGTTACTATTAATTCGTGATTGACAAAACACCCGGCTATAATTAGAGACCTGCTCCAATTGAGGAGCCACCCACAAATAGAGGATTTACGGTAGGCTCTTGGAGCCGGAATTATAGTGGCAGCTGGCACCAGATTTGCCCTCCAACAGTTCCTAGTTGAAGGATTTAAAGTGCAGCATTCCAATCACAAGGCCTCAGAAGAGTCTGGTGTTGTTATTTTTCGTCAATACCTTCCCATATCGGAAATGGTTAATTTGCGTGCCTTCTGCCGTCCTTGGATGTGGTATCCATCTCTCCAGAATTGAACCCTGATTTCCCATCACCGGAAAAAGCCTTGGTAGGTGCATAACCAACCATCGATAGTT
The DNA here is from genome assembly GCA_023313725.1 of Lithobius niger. Taxonomy (NCBI): domain Eukaryota; kingdom Metazoa; phylum Arthropoda; class Chilopoda; order Lithobiomorpha; family Lithobiidae; genus Lithobius; species Lithobius niger. The sequence goes on from JAHWFP010194812.1 coordinate 19,042, forward strand.
GATAGGGCAGATGTTTGAAAGATGAGTAACCAATGCTGAGATTGTGAGATCAGTTTCAAGTAATCCAGAGTCACGGACTGGAAACTGAACCCTTGCTGTCACGTATTGGTTTGTTCTAATAAAAATCGCTTCTTCCCTCTTGTTAGTTGTAGCTTTTTGGAGATTTTTGTTAGGAGGAACTTGAACGCTATCAAACCGTGGATGTACTCCACTGCAGCAGTATCCGCATAATCTTCTCGCAAGTTGCGAGCTGTGGTTTCAGGGGCGACGAAGGGTGCTTCTTGCAACGAGGACGTGCATGGTCGTCACCAGTTCGCTATATACTATGTGACGGTGAACCTAGCGTCGTAAACGCAGATCAAATCACGAACCATAAGTAGTAGATACCAGTATTTTGGAAAGTACATAGGACTTTTCATGGCTGATCTAACAAGTCAAACCCATCATAGTCGGACATATGATTTCCGAATTATTAAAAAATATCCATGAGGTGACCAAAAAAACCACACGAAAGCTCCCTGCCATGCTTCATTGCAATATACTCCGCATCAGCGTTGTTAATGCCGTGTATAGGTTAAAGTCGTGCGATCGATCCGAAAAATTGCATGAGCACGGAACCCGATGCCAGATGGATGGGACTAGGAGATGGAGGCTCTTGGACAAAACCAGCATGCAAACACAATGATACCCAATACAAAATCCAGAGAAAGTAAAGATAACCAAATATCAAATAAACCAGCCAATAGTAAAAAAAAAACACGTTAGAGAAACAGAAAAATATATATGTATATAAATGTACATATATACATAAACTTATTGGTTCATTTACTGTCCAAGGATTAAAATACTGCACAAAAGTAGTCGCTCCAGCACACAAAGCAACACCCACGGAAAAGAAGACGATTGCACTTCACAACTTACTGATGTATTCATCAAGGGATGCTGAAACAGGAATGTAATAAGGATCTAGCCAGCGTTCCCTCATTGCGCTGCAACACTGATCCGTTGAACCAAGCTATCGACGCGCCATTAAGTCTCAACCCCCCCCCCCCCCCCCGTTGAATCAGATGGGCCATGGCCTGCCCTTCCCCACTAGCATTGGTTATTCTGCATCCAATAGCGTGAAGAGAGACCCTGGTGCCCAATAGAACCAAGAGTCTCGATGGCAATAGGGCAGAACACGTCGTAATGGTTGCTCAAGTACTAGTACTTAGCTGCTTTCTTAACTTCTGCAGCAGAAGCAGCACTCAGAGGCTACGCAGCAGTGGCATTTACGTAGGAAGGGGCCAAGCAATCAGTACAGATAAAATCCTACAAAAGCTGACATCCACTCACTAAAGGAATCAGCGAGTTGCCATCTGGGCGCTCGCCGTTGTCACTGTCTAGCCCCAAAGGTTCAAGTTGCGCTGGTATTCTATCACCCCCCCCCCTGCTTTGGTGATCTCAAACGCACTTTTTGTAGCATTGCTAGTGTTGCAGAAAATTGGTTATATGCAAATAATTCGAAAAACAACAGTGTCGAGCACCATGATACTTAGTGTCAGGTTTGGCCTCGTCCCTCCCCCAAACTTATCTTTTGCCTATCCCAAGATCTGTGCACCGAGCTATTTACAAATAAAGTACTTCAGCCAAGCAAAAATAACATTGCAAGTGTTATTGGTCCTCCTTCTTTTGGGAATATCTCCAAAACCAACACTGGGTGCATCATGAAATTTAGTGTTAAGGTAGGTCTCATTCCTGCACATGTCAACCCTATCCCGAGGTCAGGTTTGGTCTTGTCCCTCCCCCGAACGCATCTTAAGCCTATCCCAAGATCTGTGAGCTGAGCTATTTACAAATAACATCGCTCGGCCAAGCCAAAATAAGATTGCAAGTGTTAGCGGTCCTCCTTCTTACGGGAATATCTCCAAAACCAACAGTGGGTACATCATGAAACTTGGTGTTAAGGTAGGTCTCATTCCCACACATATCAACCCTGAGCCATGGGTGGGAACACTGCAGCAGTGTGCGAGGTGACGAGCACGGCTTCTTGCAAGTTGTGTACCACAGTTTCAGGGGCAATGATGGTTGTTCAATGTTCATTGCTACGGGAACACTAGGTCTTCTTTCCCACTGAATCCAGGGTGAAATTACTGGTTTGGGTGGAAGGGATTCCTTGGCTGTTGCTTCCCTAAGCCTCTGATCCTTAGATGGTTGCACTCGCGATGCTTCCTTGGAGCTATGGCATTGGCTTGGAGAGCGCCAAAAGAAGTATTTCCATATCTACAAGCTAGCGAAACCACAGCTAAGGGATCAGGTTTAGCATAATCACCGGGTAGTCATTACCCTGTTGAGTTTGACTCGAGGTTAACTTTGTGAAGAAATATGACAGGAGTACTATAAGTTTTTTGATTATTAAAGAAATCGATAACACGAAGCATGTGAAAATGTTTAGTAATGTTAGCTACAGTTTATGTTTGCAGGAAAAACTCGTTATGTAAAAGAAAAGCAACAAATACAAAGCATTAAGCACAATTAGAATACGAATCACACATAACATGATTACCAACACTTATATAATAAATAATACTTACATTTATTTTATGGGAGGAAATATCGAAACTAAAATACAACTACTTTCATTGTTTCTTTACTTATTCTGTGAGGCTGGGAGCTAGCGTTTCCAGTGATCATGCTTGATGTGCCAATTCTGGTGTCTTTGATTTTCCCGGACAAACCACTCCAAAGACACCATCAAGTGGGGAATTTGACTGGGGTGGTACATCTGTCAAATGGTAATACAGATGTCCTAAGACGAACTAAGCATGGATCGGTATCTCGCTTGGAGCAAAAGAGCAAAGCTGGCTTGATCTACAACTTTCAGTATAAACACAGATCATGAAAGCATGGCGTGTCGATACTTTTGACTCTAAGAGTTTTAAGCAAGAGGTGTCAGAAAAGTTACCACACAGATAACTGCCTTGTGGTGGGAAAGCATTAACAGCGATGACGCATTGGCAAGCATTGGATTATTCACCCACTAATAAAGAACCTGTGATGAATTTAGACCATCATGAGGCAATTTAGTTTTATCCTACTGTTGAGTCGTCGTTCTGATAGTAATCCTGATGAAATATTACAAGAGGAACTGCAGGTTCGAACAGTTGGACCGTGTGCTTGACCGAGATGCCTGTAGTGCAAAACTATAATCCATGGGATTATGACTGAATGCCACAACTCCTTCTAGACACGGCAACGAAACCATTCATGCCACAAGCCTAGGGAGGTACCACCCTAGGCTTTGAGGAGAAGCCCCAACCCACCTCTGGATGCACCCTAGGAAGCACCATGTTTTCCGGGTGACCAAGTTACCTGTCGCACGGTATGCTGCGATCACTTTCCCGTGGGCTCAAGGTGAAGGTGCCAAATCGTTTACAGATGACCTACGTACCCGTCGTGGTTTAATACTTATTAATATAGTCACCACGCTTCCATCTATTGAAACTCGGCCTTTGAGAGGGAAAGTTGTTTTACAAAGGGAAGTAGGGATGTATACATTAAATCTTGTGTGCCTATGATTAATTTTTAGTCCTGAAAACTGGTGTTTGTTCAGCATAGACTGTTGCTTGGTGGTCACGGAAGGTGATGGTTAACATCCATTCCAGGCAGCCTGAAACTAGTCTAAGTAACTAGATAGAACCCAGAATTCAGGGGGCCAGTTTTTTTCTCTGAACTCGATCACAAAACGTGCAAATGGTAGTCATGGGAAGGACAACAGACTGCAAAGGCCGATGGTATTGAAACACCAGATTCTAGAAACTACAAGTGATGAGCTCAACAACGGCAGACACCTATAGGTGATCATTCACGGTACGGTTTCCATAAAGTCATGTGCCACTGTGGTAAGTGTGGCGATTGGCACCAGAGATATGGGGGTACGGCTTGCTGATTCCCGATATACTGATTCCAGCCAAAAACAAAAAGAAAACGGGAGACAGACATTGGAAAGCAGTGGCTTGCGGTTCGTGGAAGGAGAATGGGATTTCCAAGAGAAAAGCCGATTGATGTATGATTCTGGTGGCTTCGTGTTTGTGAGAATTTTTCCGAATTACTACCTCAAGAGCGGTAATGGGGGACCCGTGGATGAGGTCATGTGGGGTGGGGTAATGATGTCACACAGTCTGTAAATGGGGTTTCAACAACCAATCAAAGACCATGATAAGTGGCACGTGACTGGCATCAAGTAGAATTTAAACAACTTGACATCACGAGGGAGCCGAGTGATGGGAAGGTGGGAATGGTGTCACCTGGGAGGGGGTTTTCAACAACCAGTCTAAAACGAGGATGTGGAACGAGTGACTGGAATTATATAGAATTTACACATACTTTGATAGAATTTACATGACTAGGTCGGTACAGGCAGCTGTGGTGTTTGGCAATGACGACGTCACTTTGGGAATGTAAGCACGAGGTATGTGATGGTGTAATAACATTACCTCGGATCACATGGGGCAATGCATGACTAGTCAATGACTTCATATGGGGAGTGCAGTAAAGACGTTACATGTTCCATGTTCTAAAGAAATAAAAGGAACAGTTAAAGTGCACTGATTCATGCCATTCGAACAATTTTTATTCGACTCAAAATGGCTGAAATGGTCAGTAATATGACAAGACCAACAAATACATGCAGAAACAAGTTTTTATTATGTGATAGCTGCTAAACGAATAGGATCGTGGAGCCCTAGAGATGTTTCATTAGCAATTAAACATTTTTATTTATTTTTTGGCAGTATAAATTCCACGATGAAGGTGCAAATGAAATCAGTGATGACAGCCTTAAAACTGCAATATGTGAAAACGAATCTTTATGGATGGCTATGAAGATCCAAAAGGTAATGAGTAAAAATATCTGGACACACGCTAGTGTGTCACCGCCAAGTAGATGTTTAATTGTTGTCAGGGCTATAATTGTTGTCTGATATATAAAGGTGGCTCGCTAGCAGACTGTCTTTTAACTGTAACGAGCTTATATCCGATTTCATCATACTGGTGTAAATTCCTCATATGGTAGATATCTTTACAAATCGTTTGAATCAGGTGTCTTGGGGTCCAGCAACCAAGAAAACCTCAACAATAAAATGCAGGAACGTGCCCTTTATAGAGAAAATTCGCTCTTAATTATGTTGATTTGTATCACTGGCTAGCTACTAGCTAAGGACAGGGCTCCCATGTTAATTCTCATAGGGTATAAAGTCACGTCTGCAGCTCGTTACGGAAAGTTCACATATCTAAATGTTGGCACACAGTAAAGAATAGCACATAACTTGCCACATTTATAAGTTTAGCATAATCCAGAGAGGTGTAGAAGCACGCAACTGAAAGTGTCACACATTCTCTTATTACTGGTGGACTGATGACGAAAAAACAGTCGTGCTTTCTGACCATGTATGACAAACTTTTTTTTTCCAGTTTTTCTTCCAAAATAAGAAGAAATCAAATTGTCTAAATAAGTCTGATGCTGAAGCTCAGTATGCTAAATGCATTGATGACATTACGAGATTGCACAAGTTCAGCTGCAGGTATGTTTTAAAAATTTCTTTTTGCCACAAATCATCAGAATGAGACTAATGCTCGAAAAGAAGAACTGGCTGAATATTTTACTTTACTAGATGATTCGTAAAGTTTGTACAACAGACGCACGTGATCACAACCATGACTGACATCGGCGGCAACTATTTAACATGTTTCAGAACCTTTTCGACCAAAAGGGTTATTTCAAATAAATACTAAACAAATAATTTCATTTAATAATTTATATTGAATTAGAGTTAGCGTTACTACAATATTTGTACAATAACTCTAAACATCCATCACTGCCACTTACTTCGTATGTTCTCTCCGGCCCAAACCTTAAAATACATGGGTATAGCCTCAATCTCAAAAAGTGACATCTCAAATGACACATTCTCTAAACTCCACTCTCGAAAATCCAAAATCTTGCAAATGATAATCTAAAGTCAAATGACGTAATTCACAGTCTCGAATTTTGATAAAAAAAAAAGAAAAATTAGATTAACTTATATTTAATCTAATTTTTTTTTTTTTTTTGATTTGTTCTTATTTGGTTAGGTTATCTCAGCTATTCTTTAATTTTATTAGCTATAATTATTTACATACGAGATTATGAATTTTGATTTTTTATTCAATACTGTGGATTGTGTTGGTTTTTCCAGATTATGTGCATGACTCGAATAATTTTTTCTGGCCTACAGTAACCATACAAACGAAAAAGTTTCCTTGAATACGATGCCATGTTTTCAAAGTTTTTCATTCCTAGCATAAGCATGAATTTTGTCACTTTTTTCTTAGTTATGGTGCAAGTAGCAATTTTTTTTTTTCATTTTTCGAATGTACGCTTCCCTGAACCAGAAAAAGGCACGTTACATGACTAAACTATAACAGTTTGCAAACTAAATTATAACTGTTTCTACACCTCAAGAAAGAACTATTTTTTTTTCGTTAAAAGTAGCCAGCTTGTAATTAGGTAAAAATATCAACGTTACTTGCACCTGTTCAAAATGTAAACATTCAACAGTGCCACTAATAGTGACTTTCATGTAGGAAACCAATCTCCTGATCAAAGGAAATTTCAGCTTATTTTGTTGCATTATTTCTTTTCCTCAGATGCATGAAAACAACAAAACTACCTTAAATGTAAAAACTAAGAGTCTAGTGGTCGTCTTGCTTACATATTCGTTAATCTTGGTGGGCGAAACACTAGCGTGTGTTTTAATTTCGTTTTATAATCCATCTCCGTTGGTCACCAGATTCGCACTTACACCACCACCTTTTCTAACTACAGTACTTGGTAGGTTTGTCTTTCTCTCCCAGCCAAAGCAATGGCGCCAACCTTTCCGAAGCACTAGTTTACCAACCAATTCAACACCAACTTCCAATCAATAATTGCGCAAGCTGAAGATGTAACGTGTTTCGGCTTCACGTTAAGCTAGGTCACTACACAACAGTGCAACGAAACGGTTCCGAAATATTTCACGTTTAAAATTGTTTAAATATAAGACAGCACAACTGAGCAATTTGGCTTTTTGAGGCTTTTTTTGAAAGGTGAGGAAGCCGTCAGAGGACTTGATTTTTTAAAATGACAATATTTAATAGTTAGTAAAGTTAGGAGGTGGGTTTGGGGGCCCTTCACGTATAGCTAAGGCCATCTATGCATGTAAATTTGGTATGGGACACAGAATTACAAATGAATTCAACCAGTCGTAACACTCGAAACACCTCCAACTGAAATTACCTTTAAACAGAAATTTTCTTTAAAAATGTGTAATTTCTCCAATGGAACTATATGCTCTGAACCCCCTGCAACCAGAGCATTGAGATCATTGTTTTCAAGATACTGATGTTTTCCCCCTTTCTTATTTCCAGGCATCCATTTATAAATGGAAGGACGGACTTGAAGTTATGCAATAATTTGAAGGAAATAAAAGTCGTTTCTTCGCAACTTTCAAAACTTCTCACTGAAAAGTGCAATAGGAAAACGAAAAGATGCGAACAGGCAATCTATGAATTTACGCCTCCTAGCAGGGTTCAAGCCAGCGGCACATCCAGGATGAACATATTTATTCCCAGCAATACTTTTCAAACAGTACGAGAGATATTTATGTACAGCTTGGCTGCTCTACTTAGTGATGTAGGGGGCAGCCTTGGTTTCTTCTTAGGTATTTCAGTCATCAGTTTGTTCCAATATTTGTTGAAAGATTCAAAGAAAATAATTCACACCTTTAAAACCAAGAAAAGTGAGTAAAAAATACTTAAATTGGATTGTTTGGTGTAATAAATGTTGCCTTGCTGGTCATAACAATTGCACATGCAATTTTCGTGGGCCACTATGGCACATTCTGCAAGATTGTTGAATATATTATGCAGGAAGAGCATAATTCTACAGATGATACTTAAAAAATATTTTTGTTGATAACAATGGCCTTTTTAATTTCAGTGTTGTGTCATTAAAGAAAAAAAAAGAAAAGCACAATTCAACTGAGAATCTCCCTTGTATTTTTAGCGAATAGGAAAAGGGTATTTTTCACACATCAGTTAATTGCAGCTCACTTATTCTGATAAGTGCTGTGAATGGTCTACCAAGCGGGCGATTAATAAGTGATAAGCAGCTCTTGTGCAAAGTGTAAGCAAGAATCATAAATAGTTGACAGCACACTAAATCTTTTTCTATTCTGCATTGTTTAAGCTCACATGTTATGTTTAGTTCGTTGTTATTGTTTCCTTCCGCTAGATTGGAATGTGGCGGCCAGTTTATAAATCAAAGTCGGTAATGGTTTATCAAAATTATGGCCCATGACTGACAACCACACCAACTTGGTGCTTTTTTCTAGGTGTGAATGACTTCCATGTAATGGTCTGGGGGGGGGGGGGGGGGGGGGGGGGGGGGGGGGGGGGGG
>JAHWFP010194812.1:27597-37986 GCA_023313725.1 Lithobius niger
CCCCCACAAGCTCCAAAACTGCAAAATAACTGTAGTTTTACTGAAGGGCTTCTGAGTGTTTAAATTCTAAATGCTCTTTTTGTTCGGCCATCCATGAGGTTTCACATTACCAGGCAGCTAGTACAACGTAAGTGTTATTAGGGACCGAATTCTTTCTCTGTCCTTAACTTTCATCTGTGGCGCGAACGCCAGATGAAAAAATAATAATTGTTTATAACAGTCGTGCTATACTGCATATATATCACGAACTGGCATTTGTTAATTCCCTATTATATAATTTTTCTTCGGAAAAAAAGACAGAGTAAGAACCATTTTTTTTGCATCCCAGAACTGCTGGAAACCTTTTCTCATTCAGTTGTTATAGTAAATTAAACCAGTCAGTAACCTCAGTTCCACATCCAAAAATTTTATAAAGAATCTGTCGTAATCAAGTCTAAGTAAAACAAACCGCAGGCAAGAATAGAAATCTAAATAATACCTTAAATTTAATGAATTGTCATAGTAGTTGGTGGGCGAGTAGGTGGGGGGAGGGCAGTAGGAAGAAATTTACTGTAAATTGTATAGTTCTTAATCTGAGCCAGTGCTGGAATAATTGGTTTATTTGCAGACAGTTTTTTTGTTTTAATTTTTTTTTTATTGCAGTTATTCATTTCGGATTTACTTTACCCGATAATATTTTAATGTATTAATGACGTATTAGGTGAAATTGTTCAGTAATAATTGTGCTTTAGTCAAGTCACCTGATTGTGAATAATGTCACTTGACATCCACCATAACTTCCTATTACGGAAGGCTGGGCTGCAAGAAATGGAAAAATGTGCCACTTCTTAAATTATGGATATATTTTGATGGTACAAAAAATGGATTGTTTTTGTTGTTTGTTTTTAGGGAGCACGAATCCAAACTGGGTTACCTACCCCATGATGATGAAAGGAACAATTTATCTGGAAGAAGGGTTGCTATAGTGTAGAACAATTAAGTCCAACCGACTGTTTAAAGTCAAGCCAAAAAAATAGTTGCTTAACTTTTGCAGATATCCATAAAATAAAAAACTTGGACCCTCACACATATAAAATTAATGAATAGCTACTTAAATATGGTTGAATGATAACTGCCAGAATTGTCAGGTAATTTATATTTTAGACAAGTAGGTGATTTTTGTAAAGGTTAGGGCTGGAACTAGTAGAACGCATCCTATTTTACTACTGTTACATTTGTAATTGTATACAGACTGTCTAATTGCATGAATCCCAAATTTATGACATATTGTTTTGGATCTTAGTTCCTCTTCTGTAGTTGATTTACCAAATTAACTGAAGTTTAGGCTAACTGTGAATTAAGTATGGGATAAAGTTGAGTCGGGAGCGATTACTGTTGAAATTTTCATTTTTGTGAAAACAGGGTAGTCCATGTCGAGGCGATAGGGGGATTACGAGTGCGAAACACAAGTGACTCGTCGCTAACCCAAGACGTTGTTCTTCCCTGTTCAAGTGAACATGAAATAATAAATTATAAATGGTTAACTGACTTCGTCTCGACATTTATCCAATTTAATGCAAAAGGTGGCTGGCATCAAGCTAACAAATCTACTTTTAGTTAAATGTTTATTTAAGTTATTTGTTAAGGTCATTCATAAATTAGATTGAAACTAATAATTTTTAGATACGAGTGATGTAAATTCATGAATGAAAACTTCCGGATTAGAAACTTCCTGTCTGCGAATGTAAGAGCTGTGTAAAGACACTCTTTTTTTCGTCTCCGTTTGAGAATTTCGTGTTTAAGGTTAGGTAGTATAGTATTCCTATTTTAATATTTTAAATAGGTTAAGATTGAAGTGTAAAAGGCGTTATGGGCTTGGGTCGTAGTTTTTAGTTGCATTACGAAGTGTAACTAGCCAATCTTTTGTACCGTTGGAAAAAAATGGTTCCTGGGTTAGCAGTACACGACGTGGGTCTTTTTGTCACCATTCGAAAATGTGTCTGTTTGTGAGATATTACAATGGGGTGGACGACTGATTGAACTTGTGCTGCATAACTATGAAAATTCGGTAAATGCATGTTATATGGTGGAGCTGTCACGTGGCGCAGCTTGGGTTGTGCAGACCATGTAAAACGTGTGAGATTATTGGCGGAGCGAGCGAGCGAAGCGAGCGAAGCATAGCCTATAACGGACACCCAATTGCAAAATGTTGGTCCGTTGGTCTGTTGGTCCGTTGGTTGCACTTTTTTAGTCTGGGTGGAGCCCAAACGAAAGGTCGGATTGAAATAAAATTTCGCACAACGCTTTAAACCCCCAAAAGTATTGCTGAGCCAGAATTTGACGTAAATCGAACAATTACTACTGTAGAAATTTTAAAATTTTCGAATTTATATCCAACACGAACCATTGTAAATTTGGAGTCGGGAATAGTTAAGGAATTCCGACGAAGCATACACCATGCTAATGGTAGTCAAGTGAACTTTAAAAAACACGGCTAATTAAATTTCGGTTACTTCTTTCTAGCTAATAATCTTTTTCGACCTAACTCAACGAAATAATAACATTTGATGCTTGCATTTAACCAATACTGTAACAAACGCAACCATAAAAACAAAAGGATTCCATTAACGACACACGTTAGTTTCATTTGAAAAAAGAATGCTCTGAAGATTATTCAATTCAACATGGCAACGAAAGTGGCGTCTACACTAGTGTTGGGAATCCCGAATATGAAACCTGAAATCGTCGTATCAAGGCCAAGCAGTATTATAAAACGATATTGACATCAGACGAAACACGAAAGCACGAAACACGAAACACTAATACGACCGCCTCTCTCTCAATTCCTGGTTGCCACGGTAACTTGAAGACTCGAAACCAAAACCGTGTTGCATCGCATAAAAGAATAGGCTTAATCTCGAACCACTGTTGTAAGCTGCTACTAACGAAAGTAAATCGGAGATAAATATTAGGTCTAAATGCTAAAAATTAGGCCTAAAACCTAAAACTAGGAAACCAAAAACTAGGTCTAAAAGCTAACACATTTTAAACCTAAATTGTGATGGTTATTTCTTTTAGATTATGTAGTAGAGATCGCTGTTGCAGTCATAGAGTTAGGAAATTATATATTATCTTGCATTGCGTGATAGAGGTGTGCCAGCTCAACATTTTCGTTGGTGGCGGTGTCAAATATTATACCAAAGCAGTATTGTGAACTTTTTGAATCTTCTGACTATTGTTAAAAACTATCGTACTGATGATTGTTTGGCTTGCAGTTAAACTCCTTATTACGTGCTGTTTTATTTTTACTCGCGGCAATGGCCCACGTCTTCAGTGTTGGCTGCGAAAAGGAGGCTACAAATAACTACACAAAAACTAAATGATGGAGCAAACGAAAGCTTGTTAACGTAAATTTAACACCTAACATAGGCCTACATTAAAAAAAAAGGCTAAAATAAGAAAAAGGACAGCAAAGAACAGCAGTACGTCACACCAAAAGGCAAACAGCCCAACAAAGCCCATTAAGTATTGCACCCATATTTTTTTAGAATTATTAACAAATGTGGTATCGTCATTAAAATAAAAACTAAATATAAGTTTGAAATGAAGATCTGTTCGCTCCGCCTACAAGAGGCCCAAAGCCTGTTTCCTAGTTAAAAACGTATAAACTGAACATTTCTTTACTCCTTGTGCTACAGTAACTGGAAACATCTCTACTTCTTGTGCTAGAGTAAATCGAATCAGTTCTTCACTTCCGTGCTACAGACGAATCAGTTCTTTATTCCTAGTTATTGAGTAACTCGAATCAGTTATTCACTCTCTATGCCATGGTAACTTGAATAGGAGCTGTTCCCACCTTCTTCTTGACGATACTTCATGCACAAACTCATCCACTTACTGGTGTTAGTTTGACTCACTTTGTTAAAGTGCATATACAACTACGGCAAAGTGTATTATTTACAACTACGGCATAAAATAGTAATACAGATTACATTTATATTTTCTAGGATCATCGCACAATTTTTCAATGGATACTGCATCAGCCAATCTACCTTTATTGGAGAATATGGCAGCTCACTTTCTCAGAACAATTCGTACTGGAGAGTTTTTGAAACTAAGGGGGTTCCAACTGAAGAAAGCCATTCAGCAAATAGACTTTTCTGAAGTGTCCATGGATTCTGTACTACAAGGGCTTTTCCGGTGGGCAGAAGTTGAAGAGGGCGATGAAAACAGACAGGCTGCTTTGCTGCAGATCATGGAAACAATTGATATTGGACGCATTTCTTCAAATTACCTGATGAAACTGTTGCGCCAACCAATTCTCAAGAAGAACTATCCTGTCCATCTAGTGCTAAATACGGAACTGTTATTACGATTCATATCCAAATCTGATTTTGCAGCTATGCCAGCATCTACTGTTTGAAGAAAAACTTTGGCACTTCACCGTTTAAAGCCACTATTAATAGTGTCACGCGCTAATTAAATCTTATCGAATCAGAAACTTATGAAAGACACATCTCCAGTTTTCGTGACAATAACAACTGTAATATTATTTTCCGAATTCGGTGTAGTGTTTTTATTCAGGAATCAGTAGCCAAGTAGAAATAGTCGAAGTAGATGACATCTGAACACACTTTTTTTGATTTAGAAACTGGTGACTTGAGTACTTTTGAATGAGTCCAGTATCTGGTTATCCTATTATTGGTTAAAATTTAAAAGTTTGAATGGGATCAAAGGTCCATTATTGTGAACTGCACTTCTATCTTATGAGTATCGGTTGAAAGATCGACTTGACAAACCTTGTTAACAACAGATGATTAAGAAGTACCTAATTTTGTTGATTGCTTCATTTAGATAGACGATCAATCAAAGAGGTTCTTTCTTTACATCGACCATTAAATTTTCATATTCTGTCACAGTATGTGACTTTGGTATCACGTCGTAATGCCACGAGAATAATGCCACAAGTAAAACGTGTAAAAATGGAAAAAAAATAAATGATTGCCACATCAAACGTTTAATTTAATTCATTGTTAAATAATCATTCAATAAAAATAAATCATTAAATTAAATGAAAATAAGCATTGAAGGTTTACAAAATATTTACCAAACATAATAATGTTTAAACGTCTGTTGTCTTATCTTCCCCTTCTTCGATCATGTTTTTCATCTTTACCTGGTCATCTCGTCATTGGTCATGTGGCCATCGATAACCACCCCTCCCTTTTTTAGTCTCTTGTGGTTTAGGCGATGGAGTTGTTGAGTTGTTGTTGTCAAGGGAGGAATTTATGTGGTTTTAAAACAAACAGGAAACCGGGAGGGTTTTTAAAAAATTTATTTTGGTTGTGGTACCATTCCTTGCTCTTGATGACCGAGTTGTTATCTAGGTAAGAATTTATCCACCCAAAACCAAAACTGGTAAGAGAAGCCGCCAAGTTAACAAAAAGGGTCGGCCTTTAAAAGTAGTGATATCAGTCAACCAGGGAAAGGCCGCCAAGGTTAATCCTATTAGCCAAGTTAATCGCACCTACTAATAATTCGAAGGTTAAATGAAAACTAGAAGATTGCTACTAGCGGTAGTAATCTTCAAGTTTTCATTTAACGTCCAAAGTATTATTCGGTGCGATTAACTTGGCTAATAGGATTAACCTTGGCGGCCTTTCCCTGGTTGACTGATATCACTACTTTGAAAGGCCGACCCTTTTTGTTAACTTGGCGGCTTCTCTTACCAGTTTTGGTTTTGGGTGGATATCACGACTTTCATAGGCCTGTGAATGACCAAAAATCTCACGGTGTAATTGTCACCCCTACCTTTTTTTGAGTGGAGGTATTTTATTGTATGAATGTTCTCATTCATAAATTTCACATTTGCTATTGTCATTCCAAATAAATTAATAACAAGTGTAACAGTATGGTAATTGCAAGGACCTAATCAATTCCTATGGAGCGGTAGCAATCTTCAAGTTTTCATTTAACGTCCAAAGTATTATTCCGTGCGATTAACTTGGTTAATAGGATTAACCTTGGCGGTCTTTCCCTGGTTGAATGATATCACTACTTTGAAAGGGCGACCCTTCTTGGAAACTTGGCAGCTGCTCTTATACCAGTTTTGGTTTTGGGTGAATATCACAACTTTCATAGGCCTGTGAATACAAAGAATTCCACTGTCTAATAGTGACCTCTACCTTTTTTGTCTGGAGTGTCTATAAATTTTCTAATTCATAATTCTTACGTTTGCTATTGCCCAATTAGCCGTTACACCAGCCAAATGGACATGGTTTGGCGTATTGTATGCCCATGTTTCGCATGCTTAAGTCTATTTAATCCGAATTTTGAGCGCACTGGCTAACAAACGCTGATTTTCATTCGCTTCGCTCACTCAATCAGCGCATCCCCCTTCACTTGGCTCTGCCGAGGTAAACGATAATCATTATGAACACATACTACAAACTCACGGAATGGTAAATGTTCATATAGTTCTAATATTCTGGTGGCAGACAAAGATTACTAAAACTAATCAACTCGTCAACTGTTTAAAATTACTCGTCACTTACACTAGATTGCAAGAACAGTAAGTCTACATAAAATAAAATGTCCGCGTCACGTTATTGGGGACACTTTTTCTCCATAAAGAACACGTTCCCACCTGTGCTGACGATATGCATTTTGTTTCCTAATCTTCTTTCCAGAAAAATTGTCCCTTTTATCGTGGTGGGGCAGATAATTCAGTTTGGATTCGTGTACCGTAAAAAAAAAAGACCAAATCTTTGCAATAAAAGATAAAGATATTCTGTCTCTTAGTGAACCACCTATTTGCAAAAACAGTGCATTCTAACAATATAGGTACCGAAACGATAAGCGTGCAACACTTAAGCATGTTATAATCTACTGTTAAATGACAATACAAACAATGGTTACAACAATAATTTTGCACTTACGAGCCACTTCAGGGCCACGTGCTTCTAGCTGCAACCCCCATTTTAGAAAAAGGCACTTCCCCATATG
The DNA here is from genome assembly GCA_023313725.1 of Lithobius niger. Classification (NCBI taxonomy): domain Eukaryota; kingdom Metazoa; phylum Arthropoda; class Chilopoda; order Lithobiomorpha; family Lithobiidae; genus Lithobius; species Lithobius niger. Next base: position 34,582 of record JAHWFP010194812.1, read on the forward strand.
ACGCTTTACCTGTCTGCCGAAATTTAGATCTAGCAACTTTCCCTAATGAGCTGTAGGCGTGTCGTTATACCCTATGGGAATTATCATGGGAGCCTGCGGACTAGTTACTAGTTACTAGTTACTAGTTACTAGTTACCAGTAACACAAATCAACGTTATTGAGGACCCTTTTTCTCGATGAAGGACACGTTCTCACAGTTTCGTGTTGACGTTTTCTTTGTTACTGGACCCAAGACACCTGATTCAAACGATTTGCAAAGATTTCTACCGCATGAGGAATTTACACCAGTATGCTGAAATCACGTATAAGTTTGTTTCAGTTAAAAGACACAGTCTGCTAGTGAGCCGCTATCTGATAACAATAACACTCTTACAATTACGCTCTGACAATTAAGCTCCAACAACAATAAAACATCTACTTGGCGGCGACACACTAGCGTGTGTCTAGATTTTGTATTAAATTGAAAAGTAATCAGGGATAAGCAACAAATTATTTTTTTCTTTTTGTTTTGTTTATTGTATGATGTCTTGCTTTGTGTCAAGCCCAGAAGTGGGCTATTGTTACGATTTTATTACTGTATTGAGGCGTTATTTGCTCTGTGGCATAATGTGTACGGTGTTGCATTTTTTCACGTGCGGTGTTTTTACTAAATGACATTTTTACGTATGGCAATATTTTCTCGTCATAGTGTCACACGGCATAATTTCCGCAGCATTATAACGTGGAACCAGTTAATTCATCAACAGTTTACTGGCAGTTGTTGTCTGACACTGATCGATTACATCAATATTTTTTGGAACACATTGTCTCCTTAGTACTCCATCAATTGGGACTTAAACCAACCCATGGCACTAATATTTTTGCACTGTCGCATTATTGTGTACGGTGTTGCATTTTTTCACGTGCGGCGTTTTTACTAAATGACATATTTACGTATGGCAATATTTTCTCGTCATAGTGTCACACGGCATAATTTCCGCAGCATTATAATGTGGAACCATTTAATTCACACACAGTTTACTGGCAGCTGTTGTCTGACACTGATCGATTACATCAATATTTTTTGAAACACATTGTCTCCTTAGTACTCCATCAATTGGGACTTAAACCAACCCATGGCACTAATATTTTTGACATAACTATCTTCTTGTAAAACTAACAACTATCAATCTTTTTGGATAACTATCTTCTTGTAAATGACTACTCTTACTAACCATTAAAGTGGTGGTAGCAGCCACCGTGTGATGTTGTTTGGGGTTCATCCACTGTATGACTATTATGATACAGGAATTAGTTCTGAGCAACTTGCCTAGGCCAAGAGTCAAAACTAATGGGAGTTACCTACCACACTATATCCAAACTCGGCCAGAAGAAGTTAATCCTGTGGCGTCGATACAAATAGTTACCAGATGCCAATAATCTGAAATCTCACAATGAGCGCCATTAGAACTACTCTATTGTGTTGCTAACTGGTACCATTCATGCGATTTTGTTGTAATCTCAGAGGGAAGCATTTCTGCATTATTCCATCTGTAAGGTGCGGAGACCAGTGCTTCTAGAATTTGTCTGCCACTTAAAAGCCAGGAAGCGAATTGAACAATGATAATAGCAATAAATATAAAGTTTAAACTCAGATTTATGCATCTAATGGCATCGGTGGCAACTGAACCCAAGACTTTTACAATTACACTAATGAAGGACGTACCATGTTTGTCTTTACTTCAGAATCTATCAGGCAAGCCATTGACACTGTTCAAACACGTTTGAGAAACAGGCAGAAGCAGGTAAGTGGTGAGGTTTACCATCCTTTAACCATTACATTTAAATTCAACAATTCTAGCTCTTTTTGTGAAAAAATAGAAGAGCAAAAATTGTTCTTATTACGAGTTGGTTTGTTTAGTTGTTTAACCTCAGCCTCCCTTGTTAAAGCTTAAACTTCTGTTGCCTGTTTTGCTTTCTATCCCATACCTACGAATAGAGGCAAAATGCGCTGAAAGAAAGCTGCGGACAAACCAACTACCAATAATTAAAGAATTGTGCTGAATGTGAGAGCGACTATGACAAAATTTAGTGCTCATCTACATATTTAATAAAGAGTACGGCAAAAAACTATGTAGTGTGCCAAAGGTAACGACATGCCATGATTCAGAACATGAAAACGATCTCATTTGATGAACAAATGTCAAAACAGTAAGGCAACATGGATATGGTTTCCTGTAGGGTTTCAGGTACCACAGCAATACTGTAGTCCTTAGTCCATGTGAAACCTTCCTGCTGCTTTAATTTTTTTGTTACCAGTTTTTCTTTTAATGAACTATTAACTGACAATAAACTAATAGTGCTGATGAAGCGACATCATTGAAAAATAGTAAAATAAAACTAATCGTTATTTATCATCAGAATGGTTATAAACAGACAGGAGAAGACATGCTGGAAACATACTGAAAAAAATCAGCAATAAAGATTGTGGGTGAGGTGTGTTTTATTTTTTTTGCTTATTTCGTGTATGTCGTTCGCATTAATTACAAGCTAACTGGATCCATATTTTACTAATGCCAAAAAACATTATCGATTCATAGCAATTCATATTGTATTTCAAACCGTCTAATTTCGTAGATTTTTACAAATGAACCTTTATTCATTCCTTAATGACTGAAAATGGATTATTGTCAATAGAGCATCAGCATAAATATATTGATCTGCTTGACTAAATTAAATTGTGAGCACTGGGCAGATTGGCAGTATCCAAGGATGGTGAAGTATACAGTTAAGTTCTACGTCAATGTGCCAATCCACTTAATTCTATCAGCAGAGTAGTTTCTGTATACAACTGTTCTGCACACAGTGTTTTGTAAAGAACGAACAAGAAAAAAGAATGATTTTATCAACAGTTTGCTGTGCTAATGCAGTCAGAGATTTCATTTGTCTACTTAAGCACAGCAGGCTCTTCCTCATAAGCAAGTGCATGAAAATGTCTTGTTTTGAGGAAAACAATGTCAGTGTCACTATTTTATTACTAATGCTTTAATTAAATGCGTACTGGAAAATAACATGAATAACTAATCACACCGTCCTCATATTAAAAACTGTACATTTTAACTCTACATTCTGCAATCACCATTGATTATCCAGTGAAGGGCTTTAGAGTAGAAAGGAATGGCCAACCTTTCAGTGTTAGAGATCTGTGTCCATAGATGGCATTACACAACAAACTGAATGTCTGGAGATTTCACCACTTTTTTCGAAACAAGCTCCAACAAAAACTATGAACCTAATAAAGTGAAATTACTCTACATCCTAACTTATCCTTACCTTTAGTGCATGTGAAGACAGTTCATTTAATACTGCTGGATCAAATAGGTAATATTTAGTAAAACTTTCGTAAAACGAGTACCTCTACCTCTG
>JAHWFP010194814.1:0-14439 GCA_023313725.1 Lithobius niger
TACCCACTCTAAAACCCACTCAGACCTTCAGATCCGTCCACTATCAGGCCATTTATCATCTATCATCCCCACTCGGTCATCAAAAGCATCCTGACCCATCATTTCATCACAAGAGCCATCCTTCATAGTTCTCAACAGCACGACGTTCAATTGAGTGTGACAGAATTGTTACCAAGTTCTTGTTAAACCGGTACCCAGACAAGCTCATCCAAAGCGAAATAAGGAAGTACACACACAACGGTCCTCCACACACAAACAAATTGCTGCTGTACGAGAAACCGGTTCACTGCACCATCATGCCATTTATCCCGGGTATTTTTCAAGCAATTGATAGAATTTTGTCCAAAGAATGAATCAGAGTAGTCAGCAATCTTTACTGTAACTTCCAGATATTTGAGATCATCCCTCACGGGAGTTCCTCAGCTATCCCTACCCAATTGCTCATCACCACTGACTGTTGATGCTGTTTTTGGCCAGTGTGCATTCGACAATGCAACTATGGTGCTCCCCACCTGCATAAATTTGGCTTACTCGACACATGACCCCCAACCTTGACTCTAAGAGAAATGTTTACGCCTACAGGGTGTATAATTAAAAAAAAAAGATTTAAAAAATGTATTTCTTCAAAACTCTTACAGCAAAAAATTTCTAAAACAACGACTTTGTAGGCAATCTATTCTAACGATGTGTGCCGTGTGTCCTCCCCGTAGCTGCAAAACACGTCAAAGACGAAGGATGAAATTCTGCACAATTTCTTGTAAGACAGTGCAAATACGCTTTTGTAATGCCTCCCACTGATGTGACGTGTTGCTGGAATACTTTGTCCTTTAGAAAACCCCAAAGAAAAAAGTCTCATGGGTTTTAGTCCGGTGAGTGGGGTGGCCAATCATAGCCAACGCTGTGACGTTAAATATAACGGTATGATAACACTAGTTTTCCAAACGTCGTGAACAACGAATTGAGATTTCGTTGGCCGTATGGGAAGTTGCTCCATCTTGCATAAACCATTGGCGTGCATAAGGTCTCTAGCGCTGGAAGAAACTGTGATCAGAGTAGCTGTCGATAGCTGTATCCTGTAATTGTGCCAGTGATAAAGAAAGGCCCAATCAATCATTGAGATGAAATGGCACACTGAACAGTCACTTTTTTGGGATGAAGGGGCGATTCTTGGATGGGGATTTTCTGCAGCCCAAAAGCGCATGTTTTGCTTATTCACGTAGCCACTGACGTATGCATGGGCTTCATCAGTAACCACAAACGATTCAGCACAAGTGGATGCTGTTCGAAGGACACAGTACGTCCGCTTCGCGTAATGAAGACGCCGTACTCTGTCTTCATTATTTAGGAGTTGCATGATTTGAATTTTGTGTGAAAAAGTTGCAAAATTTTCGTAAAATACGCTGGACTGAAGTTCTGTTGATAACTTGCGAATAAAGCTTGCGGGGCTCTTCTGTACTGCATTACGCACTCGCTCAATATTGTATTTGGAGCGAGCATTGCATTTTCTTCCTGAACATTACCGTTGCGTGCAAACAGTACTTTGAAACAATTTGGCAAATAGCACTTGATGAAGAGGCCCACGTAACTTGGAATTCTGTAGAAATGCTAGTTGTGTCGTGACAACACTCTCAAAGGGTCAAAGGATTTTAGTGAGCGTTAACTGCACTCGGTCTTCTTTTCACCAAACAATGTGACTATCTTGACGTGCTGTTCTGTTGTAAGTCGAGGCGTCATTTTTCATGTCTCTTCAGTTTGGCGCTAGATGGCGTTGGGTATGCACGTTTGCATCAAGGAATGAAGTTAAAAAAATCCCAACGCGACAGAAATCTTTCAAATTGTGGTAAATGTAAGGAGAAGGTGCAGGGATAAAGAAAAGAAAAAGTTAAAGGATGAGTGTCCACCATTCATAGACAGAAACATGCGTCAATAACGTTGTTTTTATATTACTGACTAGCTAGTAACTAGTAACTAGCTAGTAACTAGCTAGTAACACTGGCCCCATGTTAAATCCCATAGACTCATTGTTCATGGTTAGCACAAAATTGAGAAGGCCTACATAGTATAGCTGAACTTTTGCACGCGGATACTTGGTGATCTGAGCATGGTCCTTTTGTCAGTTTGGGGGTTGCAAGGGTAAGAACAAATGCGTGGGAGGGTTTTTTAATTCGCCACCAGCGAATTTAAATTTCGTTTCTTTTCCAAGTTGCAACCAAAGATTTCAATCAACGATGTCTTGAACAATCAACACTGGTCCTTAGATTTATTGTAAAAGCTTGGACGAACTAAAACCTGAACTGTAACGAAGGACAAAATAAGGAAACATTAACGTTGCCGTGGATTGCGTAAGAATAAAGGGATGCACGTTAGATTATGGTTGCGCAACAAGACGAGCACCCACTAGCTAACGGGTTAATAACGGGTCTGCTGTTTTAGTAACAGCAACCTTCGGGGATTTCTGCATGACTAAATGTGAATGAAATCTTGAAAAATTAAAAGGAAGGTGCAGGGATAAACAAAACAACAGAATGGGTGCGCTGATTGAGTGAGCGAAGCAAACAAAATCAGCAATAATTAGCCAGTGTCTACAAAAATGGGGATTGAAGAAACTTAAGCATGTGAAGAATGGCGATACAATAAACTAAGCCGTGTCGATTTAGCTAACCTCACGGCTAATTGGCAATGGTAAGTTTGAAAATTAGAAGTGTGAAAGTTTATAGAAATAAAATTCTTCTAGAAAAAATGTAGAGATGAAGATAAGACGGTGTAACTTTATGTCCGTTCACAGTCCTATGAAAGTTGTGATATCCCCCCCAAATCAAAACTGGTATAAAAACCCACAAAGGTTCCAAAAACGATCGGCCTTGGAAGGCAGTGATATCATTCAACCAGGAAAAGGCCGCCAAGGTCAATCCTATTAGCCAAGTTAATCGCACTGACTAATGGTTCGAAAGTTAAATGAAAACTTGAAGACTACTACAGCGAATAGCAATCTTCAAGTTTTCATTTAACTTTCGGCCTTTGAAGGTAGTTACATTATTCAACCAGGGAAAGGCCACCAAAGTCAATCCTATTAGCCAAGTTTATCGCACTGACTAATGGTTCGAAAGTTAAATGAAAACTTGAAGATTGCTACAGCGAGTAGTAATCTTCAAGTTTTCATTTAACTTTCGAACTATTAGTCAGTGCGATCGACTTAGCTAATAGGATCGACCGTGGCGGCCTTTCCCTGGTGAAATGATATCACTACCTTCAAAGGCCGATCGTTTTTGGAAGCTTGGCGGGTTTTCATACCAGTTTTGATTTTCGGTGGTTTAATAAAGACCATCGTGCTTCATAACTTAAATTTTGATGCAGCTTCTGTTTAGAAGAAATATTGGCGTGGTATATTTAACGTGGTCACTTATTACACCAAAATGTTCTGTGACTAATATTCTGAGGCAAATACAAGTCTCTTCAAGTCGACCAAGACGATGTCAAAAATATTGTTCAATTGAATTGGCTTATTTTCAAGTTGAGTACGACCCATTTCGGAAATACAGTCAACGTTATTTCTAGTATCTTACCCACAGATTATTTTCGTTGCTTACCAATTTCTATTTCGATCGTCGGATCATAATTTGTCACCTTCTGTAAGGGTTTGAAAGTCTACTGCGCTGTGAAATTACAAGCTTTGAAGTATAGTAAACCTGAGGCAGCAAACGCAGGATAATAATAACTTTAACACCTTCGGCTTCAGTGGCTGTTCAGCACTTTTGGACAAATCACAACAACGGGTCTAATTATGCAAATGATTTTTAATGAGTTAATAAAATGTTTATTTATCAGTAAATATTCATGCAACTATGTGTGAATATTCATTCTTTGTTACTGACATAATAGTCTGCAATTACAAATTTAAACTTATTCAGTTAAGAAGTTTGCTTTACGATAACGAATCTAAATAGTAGGTTGATCGTTCTTCTTTGTAAGTCTACCATAATTGGTCAATAAATTCTGCAGTGATTGAAAGGAGGATATTATACCACACGCCATGGCTGTTTGCTGTGACGTGCATATCACGTGATTGGGCTAGTCCAATCAGACGGCCAAACAGCCGTTCTTCTCGTTCGTCATTGGCTAACTCATGGTGACGTCACGGCAAACAGCCATTGCGCATGGTTTAGATTATAACCAAACAAAAGAAACGACACGTAGCATCAGGATTTAATCGCAAGGTTCTAAAGTGAGCAGTCGTATTGACAAACGTCATAAATGGGTAAACGCTTTTACGCTATATAGTTTTGGAACAAATGAGTCAGTTAGTTCACAAGTGGTTTAAGTCCATTTTGAGATAATTAAGGTTAGACAAACGAACCCATTATAAAAACCACTGTTCAGTAATACTTAATGGTGGAAGGTGAGGCGTTTGAGTCCGGCATAGTACATGAAACTGTGAAGACTGCAAACCTAAGATCCAAAATCATGGGCGTGGCAGATGTCTACTCACCACCCCAACAAGAGCATGTTGAACACAGTAAAAAAAAACTAATTTTTTTATTGCATTTCTGGACTGTGCAAGTGATTCTAAGCAATTTTCCTTTTTACACCACCCATCTAACTCTGTAACCTTTGGTCCTATATAGAGTAAGTGGACACTTAGAAAAAAAGGAATGACCCTGTGGACTTAAGCAAAAAAGTGCAAAATCGAATATTTTTTAAATTAAATTTCTGGACTCTGCAAGTAGTTCTGAGAAACTTTCCCTTTGACACCACACGTCTATCTCTGTAAGTTTAAGATTTCAGTATAGGCATCTGTTGGACTTAAAAAAATTCTGTGACTTGCATCACCTGTGCTCCAAACGTGGACACATTTTTGTTTAGTGCACACGAAGATAGCTGCCAACTCCGGGCCAAAAACTGAAACTTAGGAGATACACCACTTATGAACTATTAGAAAGAGATATTCCTGATTCGGAAAATGTCCCTAACTCAGTTTTTTTCGAAAAGTGGACTTACACCACATGTGAACTAACCGCCTCAAATAATGTTTGTAGTAAGACTGCAACTAGAAGAGGATCAGAGGGGAAAACTGCCGTACCAAATATGGCTGAAGAAGGAGTAATGATGTCAGTTTTTTTAATAGTGTTTTCTCGGTTTCTTATTTGTTTTTACGACGGGCAAAATTCAACAGTTGGTTGGGGAGGGGTGAGGAATCCCTGCAGAAAAAAAATTCTAGCTATGGCCCTGATTTTCGCTAAACGTAATAATTTTCTTATTAGATAACCAAAACGAACTCGTTTGATGTTTAAGGTAAGATTTAACTAACCCAAATCAAACAAGGAAATAAACACGAATAAACGTTCCTGTAAGGTAACCACAGTTTTATTGTGTTATTTAATCTACGTGAAACCTTGCTGCTGCATTCACATGTTTTTTTTCTATTTCTACTTTTGTAGGCCATAGGTAACCTAATGAATGATGTCTTTTACGTGGCCAAACACCATCGTTGGAAATTCGTAAAATAAAAGTAATCGTCATGTATCATTAATAGGGTGATGAACGGAAAAGAGACAACTATACTGAAGAACAACTGAGCTCAACAAGTGGGTGATTGTATGCGAGTGTGTATGATAAATTTTTATTCAGAATGTGGCCCAAATCCTTTAAATAGATTAGTGTGGGTTTGGTATCTTTTTTTTTATCTCGACAGAACAATCTACGCAGAAAAAGAGACAGCACGAATTACATGATATCATTAAAATGATAGTGTAAAAGGAATTTAACTCATACACAAAACACTAATTTAAAAAAACCTTTGGTTTTATACATATAAATAGTTTTAACCAAGTTTTTTTCGAAAGTGAGGTCAATTCTCCACCTAGACACGTCCTGTTGAGATTTTCCGAGTTCTAATTGTAGATTTGGAAGGTAATGATGGCTGACGCTTGCCATCAGTATCTTGCATAACGAGCCAAAGTGTGTTCAGAAAGACGAGTTTGGTTTGGTGGTTTTCGAAGGCAATGTGTTTTTTCTTTACACGAACGAAAATAAAGCAGTAAAAAAGTTTGGCTTGCTAACAATGATCAAATACAACAATTAAGATTTGAAAAATTGTTATGTTCCATTGCATTGACTAGAACAAAACAATACCGAAATTCGTAACAGTTGTAGTTGATCATTGTTAGCATACCAAACTTTTTGCTCCCCTCTGTACGTACTTTGGCTTAAATCTCTGTGATTAGGCCTATATTTGAAGAATTAGCTTCATTGGATATTGCATGTTAGCAAAGTAATTTTTTCCTATAGCATGCAGGGATGAAAAAACACCGAATGGAACCAGTGGTGCCCTCTAGCGGTGCACTTGGCTGAATTAGCAATTCTATCTCTATCATGTGTATATTATCCACCCAAAACCAAACTACTCGTTGTGGCCATATTCAAATTTTCATTTAACGTCCAAAGAATTATCCGGTGCATTAAGTTGGCTAATCACAAGTTGGTTAACCTTGGAGGCCTTTCCCTCGTTCAATTATAACACTATTCAAAGGCCGATTCTTTTTGGAAACTTGACGGCTTTTAAACCAGTGGTTTTGGGTGGATATCACAACTTTCATAGGACTATGAACGTACAAAAGGCTACACCGTCTTATCTTCTGTACCTTTTTTCTGGATGAATTTTATGTCTATAAATTTTCATATTGATAATTTTCATATTTACCATTGCCAATTAGCCGTTAGGTTAGCAAAATTGACACGGCTTAGTTTATTGTACGGTCTTTCTTCAGGTTCACTTCGCTCACTCGATCAGCACATGCCCTTTACTTGTTTTGTTTATCTCTGCACCTTCCCCTTACTATCTCACTGTCTTGTCTTCATCTATACATTTTTTTCTTGAGGAATTTTTCGTCTATAAATAGTTAGCCGTCACATCAGCCAAATTGAGAATATTTTCATGCAGAATTCCCTGAAGTTTACTGTTACTAACCCTTCAGACCGCATAGCGCATGGAGTACGTATTGTTGCGTAATCATCATCCGACGTGCATCTCCATTCTCGCGGAATCTCCCATTACAATTACTTCGTTACAGTTCCGCTTTTAGTTCGTCCAGGTTGTTACAATAAATCTAAGGGCCAGGGTTGATTGTCTATACGTTTTCAATTTTTCAACTTTCTTTAAAATGAATTCTAAATCTTTTAAAAATACCTTTACATCCGTGAGTGGCTGCCTATAAACTACATAAAAATGAACATCCTTACCAGTTAACATTCAATTGTTGCATCATCGTTTTCAGCAACTTTAATTGTATTTATAGATGTTCCTTTTAACTCTTTCTCTCACCCAAACGACAATTCCACAACATCTGCTTCTTTCCTGTTTAGCTATCCAAGTTATGGTGTAATTTTGCAGTTTATGTAAAACCACTCCTTATTTTTAAATTCCTATTTCTGTTAGCAATATCATATCAAAAACCAAAACTGGTAAAAGGGACCGCCAAGTTGCGAATGGTTCCGCCCTTCAAAGGAGTGATATCAACACATCAAAACATTCACCAAGTTAATCGCAACGAATCATGCTTTGGACGTTAAATGAAAACTTGAACATTACTACCGAAAGTAGCAATGTTCTAGTTTTCATTTAACCTTCGAACTATTAAGCGGTGCGATTAACTTGGCGAATGTTTTGGTGTGTTGAAATCACTCCTTTGAAGGGTCGAACCATTCGGAACTTGACGGTGCCTTTTACCCGTTTTGGTTTTTGATATGATATTGCTAAGAGAAATAGGAATTTAAAAATAAGGAGTGGTTTTACATAAACTGCAAAATTACACCATAACTTGGATAGCTAAACAGGAAAGAAGCAGATGTTGTGGAATTGTCGTTTGGGTGAGAGAAAGAGTTAAAAGGAACATCTATAAATACAATTAAAGTTGCTGAAAACGATGATGCAACAATTGAATGTTAAATTGGTAAGGATGTTCATTTTTATTGTAGTTTATAGGCAGCCACTCACGGATGTAAAGGTATTTTTAAAAGATTTAGAATTCATTTTAAAGAAAGTTGAAAAATTGAAAACGTAGTATTGATTGTTAACATAAACATTGACAGTCTAGAAAGCGTAGAAAATAAAAATAAAAAAGATAAAGTTATAAAGGATAAATACGAAAACATCTTGGTAAAATTTGGTTATATGCTGAAAATAAACTCAAAAACCAGAAAATAAATCAGGGGAATGAAATAACAAGAAGCCGTATAGATCATGTATTTATAAAATCAAAAGTAAAAGAAAGGAAATGTTTTGTTATAAAAGTAAATTATCAGCATTATACAATATGTTTCGTTTTTTTAAGTAGGTAGCCTAAGTCTGTCTATTTAAAAGTCAGAATGGTCCACCCGCCAAGTTCGTCATTGTAAATTCATTGTAAGAAAGTCATTGTTTAATTCCTGCATTGTTGTTGCATGGCCAGTATAGTTTTGTTGTCGGGTTTTTGATGTAAGGCACTGATTGTAGTTTTTCTTTTTTGGGATAGAGCGTGCGGCCTAGGGGTCAAAGCTATTAGAAATAAAATTGAATTGAATTGTAGTTTTCGGTACTTTTAGGTACAGAAACCAGAGCTGAGAATATTTCACGATGGTTGGGATAAATACCTATGCGGCGAAACAGCTTGAAAATTGGTGAAAATAGGCAGTCTTTGTGCCCTGACAAGTAGTAGTTGTATTTCAATCAAGTGCATAAACAAAAAGTGCGTGAAGATCGTTGATTTCAGCTGACTGCAATATACTGACTACTAATTCCGCTCATATAAAAGAAATTATGCGAAAAATACGAATGAAATTTGGTATTCAATACTATTTTAACTCCAATACGTGCCTCTTATGGTTTGACGTTTGGGGAGGTATTAACTATAAAGATTGCAATCATTTGTAATGTTGTTTTTCTGCATGTTGGGAAAACGCCTCCAGTGATCAAAATAAACATTACACTTCATTAGTTCAAGGCCCGCTGAGATAGAAGCTGCGTTCCTCGCTCCACGCTCCAGGACCGTCAGCTTTCGTGGTCTTCCGGCATTAGTTAGTGACAGACACGCTAGGATTGTCCAGTACCGTACGGCATGAGGATTGGTATCTGAACAAAATTTATGTTTTAAACTTTAAACACGTAAAGGTAACGATCAAATTGCGAGATCTGGCGCATATTGAGGACTTTTCACGCATTCACTTAGTTCAGATACAAATTCCTTTGGGTTCTCAATCCGTACGCTACTGGACGACTCCTAGCGTGTCTATCACTAAACAGAAGCAAGCTGACGGGCCTGGAGTGAGCGCAGCTCTTATCTCAGCTTGCATTGTTAAGCTTGCATTGTTAAGGAGTAACAATGCAAACGGACTGCCAGAAATAATCGGCAACACAACATTGTCGATAAAATGGACGCGCAAATTGTTTGTAGTAGGGCACATGACTTTGGGCCACTAAGCTCTTAATAAAGCCGTAGTCCGCACTATTTATTGTTGAAGGCTAAAGCTCTCCACTACGGCATCAAATCTGCAAACGCTTCAATTTATATGATTGAAGTCTCTACTTCAGCAAAACTAAAAAAAAGAAATTAATATCTCCGTTTGTATTCAATATTTTTCGAGCAAATTTAGCCAGATCATAGATAACATTAGTTGGCAAGCTAATCCAACCAATATTAGATCAAAGATTAAATTAAAACCTGACCATTCCTACGATCGGTAGCAATGGTCAAGTTTTTGATTTAACGTCTGAGTTAATAGTCGGTGGGATTAGCTTGGCAACTAATGCAGCCACTTGGTGGCAGCCATTTTGGCTCTGATATCACTACTTTCATTGGCTGAAACTTGGCGGGTTCTTTCACCATTGTGGGTTTTGTTTTAGTATTAAAGAACAGAAACGTAATATATTGTCAGAGATGATAAAAAAATAGTTTAAACAGTAGGCCACAATAAAGTGGGATTATTTAGATTAGATCTCTAATTCCAGTATATTGTAAGAAGAAATTGAAACGAAAAATCATAATATTTATCTTAAAACACATGCATGCGATAAAAAGGGAAAAGGCTAAGAATAAAAGGGAAACTTGTGGAAAGAAAGATTGGATTAATGGAAAAATGAAATATCAATAAAAATCAAATGGAAAATAATCTAATAATTAAATATAACAGACTAAAAAATAAATTTAGAATAGGTATTGGAAAAAGTTTTTAGTAAGAATACTTTTAATGCAAAGAAGTAAAAACAATATGTCGGAGTCCATTAACAAACTAACTGAAAAGAAGAAAAAGGAATTGATGAAAGTATTTTATTAAATTTCAAAAAAAAAAGATAAACACGTCCTTAGAAAAGAATTTAACCAATGTTTTGTTAATCAGGTAGATAAGTTAAACTGGAAATATAAAAGAAAAGACGGTACGAATAAAATAACACCTAAGAAAATAAAAATAAAAAAAATACACAAAAATTATTGAAAAGAAATTAAATATTTTATAAACAGTCCACCGAAAGTTTAACACGCAAAGGCAGTGGGGAGAGATGAATTAAATACGATTAATTTTAAAAAAAGGAAAGAAAATTCTGCAGTATTTCTACAAATATTAACAAATACAATTATCGAAACAGAAATACACGTGATAACACAATTTATAAGAAGGGTTAAAATAATTAACGCGGAAAACTACACATTAATTTTTATTTTACCAACTATAAATAAACTTATTGAATCATTTTTGAACTACCACTGCAACACTTTAAAACAAAATAAACGATTATCAGTAAAGAACAGTACGAGTTCCTAAAAGGTGAAGGACGGATGGATGGACAAAATTCGCAACAGCTGGACAGAAGGCTAAAATAAAGTCGCTAATTACAGTTTAATCACAGAATGTCATTACGTAATCTTTTGAAACCTTAAACTTGGATAAATATATACGAATTGCTGTAAATTATGTAATAGATAACCGTGAGAAAATGGTAATTTTCCTCCAATTTCCGAAACGTCGGACTGACCCGTTTCGCCAGTTCATCGCCTATTTCTACGGATATGTGTTTTAATTATAAGGTGTGACGTCAATCTAACATACCAACTTATTTTCAGTTTTTATACATTTCTATTTGATATTTTTATTTGTCAAGTAGAGGTAGCCCGTGTTACGCACGGCGAGTTCATGTTTATGTCTTTGTTTCATGGAATTAAGCTTGTTCAATCTCAAATCTGTCATGCTGTGTAACAAATGCTTTCACTGAACAAAGTTTGTTTGCGCCCTGGTCATTCAATTAGTGTATCGTGTGACTCAAATGACTGGATGCACCGTTTCCAAAATTGGTATATGCTTAGGCATCTTTGCTTTAAAAAATTGGTATTCAGTGGTGTTAGATGCACCGTTTGTAACACTGGTACGGTTTAGTTGCTCATGTGTATGTCCATCTTTTATCGAATTAAGTTTTTCGTGCTGTTTCGTGATTGTTGCTGTTCCCTTTGTACCGTTTTGTAGACCAAAGTTGAAAATTTTATCTCTGTGCCTTTGGCATTTTTGTTTTCTAGGAAAGGAAGGTTTAACTGAAATGTTTTGTTTATATAATTTTAGTTTCGGTGACTCAATGAGCGCATCCTGTAGCTTAAATCACTGGATGTACCGTTTTAAAATTATGTGCACAGAGTTCTCTTTCTATGAAAGATTTTTTTTCTGAGAAGTAACTAAATACGGTTTTGTTGAAACCTTTATCCCGGCGGCTTAGGCATTTTTGTATTCTAGGAGTGAAAGAAAGTAGGTTATGAAATAAATCACAACACTTCACGGTACACAATATTTTTTGAGTAAATGGCTGGGGAATTTTTAACCTGAGTGCCCTGAGTTGTAGTTTGTTTTACACTGACTTTAACTTTTTGGGGTTGGTGGCGCGCAAGAAAGGCGACATCCAAAATTATTATGTAGATTATATTGAACTAACATTGTACTCGGCTTCGTCCGGGTTTTGTTTCGACTATGGTTTGTTTTTGCCCGTGGTTGTTTCCCAGTTTTCGGTCGGTGTTGACTGAACATTGACTGCTACAGGCAATTATTCTTCTTGTAAGTTTCCCTTTTTCTCCCGTCTTCTCCCTAACCTTTCCTCCCTTCCCGTCACTCCTTTTCTGTCGGTTCACTTAATACGTAATCATATGGTTTACGGTTACAGACGCATCCCCCTCCAAGCCTCCCAATCTCTTTGTTTTCTAAAGAGCAAGGCTAACAGACGTACTGCGCCACACACGGATATTCCCGTTCACCCCCCCCCCCCCCTCCTCGATCCCACCCCAAACTCCCAGTTTATCAGTTTGGCTTGAGCGATCCTTACCGTGTGAGAAATAACTGTCCGTGGTGCATGACGTCATTTCAGACTCGGTGCTGAAATAACCGCGCAAAGCAAAGTCGAGGCAACAATGTGCCAATTTCACTTTTTCAAGACAACAACATAGCAGTTTCAACTTCTGGCCAAAGAATTGACACGCTTGCCCGTTTTCATTCTATGGGTGGTTCTTGTCTTCGCCTGTAGTCTCGTGAGGTGTGTTTGACCCGTGGTTGTTTCCCAGTTTACTGTCGATGTGGCCTAAACGTTGAACGCAACAGGCAATTTCGCTTGTTGGAGTAATCTCCTTTTCCTCCCATCCTGTACGTGCGCTCTCCCTGCCCTTTCTCTCTTATCCTACCCAAAAAAAACTTACCTTGTATGGTTCAGGTAATGCGTAATCGTATACTTAATGGTAACACACGTATTGCCCCTATCCCTCACCACCCTTCCAATCTCTTCTTTTTTTAAAGAGCATGGCTAAAAGACGCACTGCCCCAAACACGGGCATTTTCTGTTCAGGCCCACTCCGAGTTTATTGCTTTGGCTTGTGCAATCCACAGCGTGTGAAAAGTACTCGTTTTTCGTGTATGATGTCATTTAAGACTTGCCTCTGAGTGACCGCGCAGAGCCAATTGTTAGTTGGGGCAACAATGTGCCAATTTCAACTTCTTTTCAAGGCAACAACATTTCAGTTTCAACTTCTAGCCAAAAAATGGACACACACGCTAGTTTTCATTGTAGGTACTCCCATTTTTCGGGGGTTGTCTTCATTTCTTCTATGAGACTTTGGTTTATAATGTAATATTTAAAAAAAATTATATACGACTGATGTAAATTCCTGAACGGAAACTTCCGGTGTAGAAACTTCCTGTGTAGGAAAGTAACAGCTATATCTGTCCCCGTTTTCGAATTTCGTGTTTTAACGTAAAACCACATTTTTTATACTTTAAGAGTTTAAATAACATTTAAACAAAAAAGTGTGTATTATCAAAATGTTGGGTTATCAAAATTAACCCCACGGCTACGTGTGTGGGTTTTCAGAGAAACTGTATAATTATAACGATTACACTTTTATCATGGAGATGTGTTAGCTTGACATCATCACCGTAGTGTCAGGAAAGAGGAAAACAAACTTAACAAAAATCACAGTTTTATCATAAAAAGACATATGTAATCTTTTGGAAACAATAAACTTAACAAAATTACAATTTGATCACATAAAATCATATGTAATCTTCTGCAAACAATAAAGTTAACGAAACTAAAATTTAATCACATAAATTCTATGCAATCTTTTGAAAACGATAAATTAAAAAATATACATAAACGAATAGCTTTAAATTATAAAAATAAAAAAAAAGGAAAACAAACATAATAAAATTAATTACATCACAGAAAGTCATATGTAATCTTTTGAAACCAATAAGCTTAAACAAATATACACGAATCGCTTTAAAGTAAGTATATAAAAGAAAGAATAAAAACCTAAGAAAATTACAGTTACATCACAGAAAGTCATACGTCAAAAGGTCAAAGGGTTTTAACGAGTGTTAACCGCACCTGGTCATCTACCTGCCCGACGCAGTCCTAAGGCCCTGTGTCTGCAGCATAAATAACCTTTTGCAAACAATAACTTTAATAAATATACACGAATCGCTGTACAGTGTATAAACCAAAGAAGAAAACAAACCTAACAAAATTACAGTTACATCTCAGAAAGTCATACTTTATCTTTTGCAAATAATAAACTTAAATAAATATAAACGAATCACTGTAAAGTATATAAAGGAAAGAAGAAAACAAACCTAACAATTACAGTTACATCACAGAAAGTCATACTTAATCTTTTGCAAACAATAAACTTAAATAAATATAAACGAATCACTGTAAAGTATATAAAGGAAACAAGAAAACAAACCTAACAAAATTACAGTTACATCACAGAAAGTCATACATAATCTTTTGCAAACAATAAACTTAAATAAATATAAACGAATCACTGTAAAGTATATAAAGGAAACAAGAAAACAAACCTAACAAAATTACAGTTACATCACAGAAAGTCATACTTAATCTTTTGCAAATAATAAACTTAAATAAATATAAACGAATCACTG
>JAHWFP010194814.1:28451-53705 GCA_023313725.1 Lithobius niger
CGACGTTTAAAAGTTACTTTCACCTCGTCATCAGGTGCACTAAATCCTAATAAATTTCGTCAATATGTCAAAATACAGTTCATGAAAGCTTCAGCATAGGGTTGTAAATTTTAAAGTTGGAAATAAAACATAGTAAAACAATTAAAAAGATTAAAAGAACCTAAGCTTAACCTGGACAAAACAGGTAAGCATGGAGGACCATCGACTTCACCCCTACTAATACTGCTTGTTTTAATTCATACTAAACTTCCGACCACCCACACAAGTTTATGTTCATTCTTAACATCCTTTTCCTTTAACACCACAGCACACTTTTTAATTGGTAAACGTGTGGCAGGACTTTCTAGATGTTCAAGAAGGAGAAGCCATGGCTCGATCTTTCTGCGCAAGAGATGGACTTACTGCCAACACTTCGTCAACGAATTTTGGAAACAGTGGCATTTAGTTTATTTGCGTCAATTACGATCTCCACAGCAACAGCGTGGCCAGCCAAGCCACCAGATATCCGACCAGGAGATTTGGTACGGACCATCGAGCCAGAATCGCCTCGTCTCCTATGGCCGTTCGGACTGGTGAGCGAAAATTTCAAATACGATCCTGTAGTGTTCGAATGAAAACCTCAGGTTCTACAGGTAGGCGACCGATTCAATTGATTTTCCCGTTAGAGATTGGACTTAATAGGGAATAAAAGGGGGCAGGAATGTTGCCAATAATGAGGCAGCTCATTCAGTGTTTACTTTAAGTGCTGCATTCGAGTTAATAGTTCGTGTTATATAGTTGTTTAAGTCAATGATCGTAACCGTTAGTGACAAAAATAAGTTTGAAAATGCATTCATGTGTAAAGCTTTCGAGTCAGCCAAGTAAACGTTGCTGAAAATGTCTTGGTTTCCTTTCACAACAACTGATATATTCAGAAATAGGATGGTTGGTAACAGGTACCTTGGATTATATGTAGCTTTGATGGGGTCGGCCCACTGAGTATTAAACTTTACCGCGAGAAACCAGTCGTGATTTTGGGAGGTGCATTGGCATATAATTGTGTAAATGAAATCTCCCGGATAATTGACTAAAGATGAAATAAAAGTAGCTACTGAAAAAAAAAACATTGAAGTTAAAAAAAAAACTAGCATAATTGCTGCCTCTAAAGCTTATGGAATTCCGCGTACTACTCTGCATCGTCACGTGATATCGGGCAAATCTACTAAAGTACTTGGACCAATTTCGCTTAACATTTGCTACTGAAATATAAGACCGACTTGTTTCATAATCCTACAGACATGGATGCATGTTTATTTTTTTTTTACCTTACACAGCGTGTATTAAAAGAAACGGTGTTCCTGACAGTGACAGCAGCAAGAAACCGTTAAATAATTAACGTTAAAAATTAACGTTAAATATTAATCTTTAATGTTACTTTACGTTAATCATTACGTACTGTATTTATTTTTGTGCCACCCAGCCCCCAACCCAAACAAAGAAATTGTAATGATCTTTCTTTTCATCTGGTGGAAGGGGGCTGTAAGATGAATCCATTTTCCGTTAAAAATATAACAAGCGTAGCCATCAAGTGCAGGTGTAAGACGAAATCACGACGTTTCGGTTCCTAGCTCGGAACCATTTTCAAGTGAAGGATTTAAAACATGTAAAACAACTTAAAAATTAAAAAAAAAACAGCAGAGCAGAAGGGTCATGGTAATAAACATTACAAGTCTTAAGGATTTAAGGTTCCATACTAAAATTTAAAAAAAATAAAATAAAATAAAATAAAAGTCGGCACAATTCGATAGAATTTGCCAACGGTCAGTCCTAACTCGCCCAAGTTTGCAGGTCAAATGAAAAGAGAAGAAGGTCGCCTAACGCTTTAAATAGTTGGGCCCTGCATTTTGATTGGTGGAAATGTGTTGATGCCAGCGTCAGTGCATAACTTAATGTAGTCTTGTAGGTGGTTGGCTGTAGGTATCAAGTGATTATGAACAGTAGGTTTGCCTAAATGAATGCAAAGTGTTTCTAAGTTTTCACGTGTTTTGGTGATTGGAATTTGAAATAAAATTATTGTTTGAGAAATATCGGGTTTATGCCCTGTTTTTTGAAAATGTTGAACCAGTGAGTTTTCTTGTTTCATTAATTTGAAGTTTGATTTGTGGGAACTAAGCCGTTTACTTTGGCCTACATAGCTGGCCGTGCAACCAGAATCGGCGCAAGGTATGCTATAAATGGTGTCGTTTGTAAATCGGGCCGGAATAATGTAGTATTGGTTTGGTGAGGGGCACGAGGGTGGGGGGAAGCTGAAGTTGAGTGTGAAGAGCGCGATTACTTTTACTAACAAGGCACAGATTTTCAGTGTATAACTTCTTGAGAAGTTGTCCAGTGACTCCTTTTACGTAAGGGGCAAAAAGAATCAGGTTTTTTGTTATTGCTTCCGCAAGGTGGTGAGCTCATTACAGTTATTATATTTACTGATAGTGGGTAACAGAAATCCGTTGCTAAAGTACTTATGGAAGACGTATTTGAATTCTTCAATCAAAATAAGTTTATTGATGGAACGGGCATAAATTCGGCGTTGCTCGTTTTTTAGCCCAGCTACAAGATATATTGGGTCAATGTATGATTGAAAGTTAATTAATAGTCCTGGTTGTCTGAGTTCGCTTACGAAAATGGACAGGTTCAACTCTATTGTGGCTATTCGTAAAGCTTGTAATATCAAGAAAAGCAATTTTATTATTGTCTGGTGCCTCCATTGTAAACTGTATAGGGAAGTATGATAGCTATTTAAAAATTTAAAATGTCGCTACGAATGCTGGTTGGAAAGAGTTCTAAGGAGTCATCAATGAAACTTTTAACTAAGAAATTTTAGTGAACTGGCTAACAAGTAGTGTACTGCAGGAAAGTAGTATCAAAAATAGATTAACAGCATCAAGAAAGTGGGGATGGTCACAAGTTAATTCGTCATGTGGAGTAGTGGAGGAGTTTTTTCCTTTAAAGTTTTGAGAATAAGTTCACGATCCAAGGAGGGAAACATAGCTTTTACGTCAAAAGACGTCCAGCTATAGCCAGCAGGGACAAGAGTGTCTGTAAGATCCTTAATGCCGGCTAACGAGTTAGGAGCAGTATGTTTGCCTTCAGCTAAAAGTTTTAGGGTTGGGGCCACTATTTTGACTTGTGCCAAGTTTGGGGCATTTTTGACGCTAGTAATTAGCCATAAAGGGTTATTATCTTTGTGGGTTTTGATTTTTGGAAACACAAATAGGGGTAGGTGGCGGTCAGGCTTATAATTATCAAGAACGGAAGAATTCGGTTCTCAAAGTTTAACAAGTTTTTAGAAAAACTTTTTAATGAAGGCTGAAAATTTAGAGGTATAGAGTTGTGATCAAGTTTGCGATAGAGATCAGTGTTGTTTAATTCCTGTAGAATTTTGTCATGAATGTCATTCTGAAGGCAGATGGCTGTGAAGTTACTCTTATCAGGCCGTAAAATGAGGATATCCGGTTTTGTAATAAATTTCCGGATTTGTGATACTTGAGCAAATGTGAAGTTATTGCTGTAATTGGTTTCAAGTTAGCCCTAAGTGATTGAAGAGCAAGTGAACGGATTTCGTACCTGTGGGGGCACCAGATAGTGCCGAACACCAGTTTAGTAATAAAATGAGGAAATAAAGTTTTAATATTAAGTTAGGTACAAACTTAGGGTCCAGAGACAAAAAATATTGAAAGGGGGCGAGTCATTTTCGTGCCCAGTTAAGTTATAAAGCGATTTATTTTTGGGAAAAAAATAACGTCTTCATGTTGCTGTTGGTCAGATCAATATATTAAAAAAGGGGGGAAAGGGTTTTAGATGCGTTATAGGGTGGTTTATTTTGTTTAATTAATTCACATTCACTTTGACCAAGGTAGATAACCACTTTGCTATGGGTACCGGTAACTAGGAAAAAGTGGATAAATGCAACTTTTTACTAAACTGGATTTTAAACTATTAATACTGTATCAATGCTATTGGTCAATTATTTTCCGGAAAAACAAATGTTTCTTAAATCATTACTAGTTTTCATAGTTTTACTAAGTCTGATAGTTCCGCCACAGCAGGTGCTTAAACTGCATTCACTTTGCCCCGGTTTCCCATATACCCTACACTGGTTATCACGATGAAAGAATGCTGACCACTCGCATAATTATCGATTTTTGCGAGGAAGAAAACGATGGCAGATGAAGCATTTATCTGTAATTATTGGTGATAACACCAGCAGGCAATAACGCTTGTGTTAAAACACATTTTCTAACAAAGGCAAATTGGGGCAAGGTATTCTGAATTATCTTTCTGGTGTGGAAGAGAACAACGACCTTTTAAATTGAAAACAACATCAAAATTGGTTATAAAAGGACGTTCAAAAGTACTCTATTTGGTATGTTCGTGACTCCTGTTTTATAACGAAAATATTATTGGCACTTAGGAAAAGCATCGGATTGACAGCAGTCCAGAAGGAAATCACAAGTGATTAACTCTGTAGTGCTGGGGAAAACTAAGCGTATCGTCAGTGTAAAATCGTAACTTGGAATACCGATTTAGATAACATGGCAGGTTAACAATGTAAATAATAATAGGTATTATAAAGTTTGTGTGATCATTTTGACATGACAAGAAAAACTCTAAACCTGAAATCATGGAATTAATTGTTCAAGCAGGTCTCAATACAATGGTTTTGAGTGTTGCTTTTTTACGAAGTGTTACCCTCTGCCATAACCCTCTGTGTCCCTTGACTACTTAGCTACAATCAAATCCCCACCCGTTCTATCACTGACGGCCAAGTAAATGATAGAGAATAATGTAGCATATCAGAGCCAATAAAGAAACCCCTCCTTTATTTGGTTATACAGGATGGAAAAGCCAATGGTTCAAGATGGGTTAAATAAATAGGGATGCAAATCTATTTACGTTGCCTTTTGGACTTATATGTCAGACTGCCTGAGCGCGGAACGAACCCACGACCTTTGAAATCAAAGGCTGAGGTCCTACCTCTTGGCTGAATCCTACCTCTCGGCCGTGTCAGTATGGCTCAGCGGTAGGACATTTGATTTCAAAGGTCGTGGGTTCGATTCCCCGCTCAGTCAGTCTGACATAGTAGTACAAAAGGCAACGTAAATAGGTTTGCATCCGTATTTATTTACCCCTTCTTTATTTTAAAAAATGAGATTTTCAGAAATATGTACTGTAAAAAAGAGTGGTTTCTTTAATCAGTCAAATTAGCTTTTACATCGGCATTCAGGAAAATAAATCAAGCCACATATAGGTTAATATAGTATTGTTCAATAGTCTTTTTAATCAAGATTAATCACACAGTCTGAACAGGACGATATATCAGACAATAAAATCACTAATCACGGAAATTATTCAACTGTAGGTGTTGTAAACCAAAACGTCTATAGGTGTTGTAACCCACAACAAGTACAGTTGTTGTAAACCACAACGCCTAAAACACCTAGCAAGGCACTGAATGACGTCACAAATACAATTAAGAGTAAACGCTCTGCTTAACAAAATACGTCAAGGATGAGTTTTTAAGTTTTCAATATTTTATTATACTCCATCTTTGGAAAGATTTTCGGTAAAGTAAAATAGTGCCTAGATTTTATTAATCAGTAGGTTTTGCTAATAATTTAATGTTGCCAAACTGCAGCATTCAGGCTGTGACTGGATTTGCAATATTGTTTTTTTTTATTATTTTATATTGCGTTAAAACGGTTGTCCAACCATTTTCTGTGAAAACCGGAAGTTCAAGCTAAACCTCTAACCGAAGCCTCGAATGTGGCTGTTATACTCGAACGTAGCAACCCTTTGATTGCTTTTGGTGCGGATGTGTAGTTAAACCATCAGAATCAGTAAACGTTTGCTTTCCTCTTAATTCATTTAAAACTGTTCTGATTTTAGTGACGAATTAATAAAAAGTAATCAAGCAAACCGAAAACCACACCAAATGTACAGTTGCGTCTGAAAGTGGTGGTTTAACAAAAGTTTCTATGTATTGAAATCTCTGTTTATTCGGTGTGCTTGGACAATATACAATCAGCTTCTTGACTCATGGTCCACATTTGCCCCGTGGGCTTGTTGGGTGACCAATCGTCTGTAATCCTACTCCCCGACTTTTCAAAATAACAAAACAATGATAGATGATTTACCGCATAACACAATACGGACATGTGTTGCAGGTGTTGTAAAACACGTCTACTGAAGATGTTGTAAAACAGAACGTCTACTGTGGGTGCTGTAAACCACAGCATGTTATAACCACAACGTGTTGTTAAAAAAGGAGAAAAATAGGTGTTTTGATAGCATGTTGTAAATCACAACGTCTGTTTTTGCAGTATTTTTTTTATCTATCGTGAGAATGGCTCTGTAGACATGAGTAACACTTTCTGTAATGCCTGAATAAGACACGAAAGAAATTGTTCCATCGAGCTTACCTAAAACTGCATTATCCACTTGCAACTTATGCATTTCTTATCAATTTATTGTATTGTTAAGTTGTAGTTCATTTTCTACCGTTTAGCTCCTATGTATACTTTATTTGTACCACACAAGATACACTTGACCTGTGTTTTCTTGACCTTTCTCAAACTAATATTCATCTAATGGATTATACAGGTTTTTTTTTTTTTAATTGGCTTCGTTATTTTTTACTTTGCTTTCGTTTTCGTTCACTTTGGTTTCGTTATGTTTCAAATTGTTTTAGTTTCTTTGTAATTTGCTTTCGTTTCTTTTCACTTATCTTAAAAACGTATTAAATTAATGATTTAATGTATACAATCATCCCATATCCACAAATGGCTATTGCTAAAATTAAGTTGACCGACATTTATATTTAAAAAACAATGTGGTGAGAATGACCAGTGCATTTTCTGTCGGTAATATGTAATGCTTTTGTACTGGAATTTAGTACTTTGTATGCTTTGCTTTAAAGCTTAAAAATAAAGTATATTCAAAAACGTTACAAACCTTATGTAAGAAACTAACCAGAAAAAAAGGAATGGGAAACATGGTTTAGTGGATCACAAATTCCCGAAAGACATTCCAATACCAACAACAGTAAGTCGGATAGATAGAAAATCACAACTTGTAAGTGCAATATTATTTTTTACAAGAATTTTCTGTTAGCTTTTTAATTTGACACACGTATTTAAATTCGGTAAAGCTGCTAGTTTGTAACGTTGAAAAAAAATTGTACAGACTACTGAAATTGGCTTTACAGGAACGGTCTCCAGAAATTTTAGTACAAAATCTGACTATTTCGCTAATAGATTTATAATTTGGATTTTCCCACATTGCTTTTTAAATATATGTCGGTCAACTTAATTTTAGCAGTAGCCATTTGTGGATATGGGATGACTGTATACAGTAAATCATTAATTTAATACGTTTTTAAACCTACATCTTAATTTGTTTACTGTAAACTTAGTATTCTCTGTTTAATTTGCTTCAACTATCAGATTGATAAAATTACCTCACAACTAAAGCAAAGTGAAAAGAAACGAAAGCAAAATGAAAAGAAACGAAACCAAATTGCAAAGAAACGAAAGCAGTTTGAAACAACGAAACCAAAATGAAAGAAAACGAAAGCAAAGTAAAAAATAACGAAACCCATTTAAAAAACCTGTAAGTGCTTGTTTTTGTTTGTTTGCTTCGTAACAAAACTGATGTGTTTCGAAATCTTGCATTTATTCTCTTAAGGTGCATCTACACGGGCGCTTTTGCCACGTGTCGCCGTAATTTTCAGTCCGCATGCGCTGTGACGCCTCAGACGCGGCGTCTTTGCTGCTCCGTGCTGCTCGAAATAGAAGTTTTGGGGTCACGTGACCCATACGTAGTTGCTACGTCATCATTTGACGCCACTTGGCTGCCGGCGCTAACAGGGCGTGATGCTTTGTCGATTAGGATTTTGTCAGGGTCACGATTAAAATGAGAACAGAAACCGAACTGCAGACGCCACTATTTGCTTGGAAATTCAAAATTCGTGTGAACAAGAATAGTTGTATTACAAATGAATTGTACACGAGCGACGAAAAAATCTAATAATCTAAAATTAAATCTAAATCTAACTTAAAATCTAGAATCTAAAAAAATTATAAAAATAAAAAATAAACTACGTAAAAAAAGATAAAGGTAAAACATTCTATTACACTATTATGATAATGTGAAATGTGATAAAAACTGTACGAGTTTTGAAATTGTCAAAAGGTTTGAAGTTATCAAACACAATATAACTATAGGCCTAACTATCAACCAAAAATGGAATTTTAAAGTACATGTCGATTATTGTCGATATTGTTATTAAAAAAAAAAACTCCGAACACGCCTCCTAAAACTTTGCTTTCTGAAAAGCATACTCGGAACCGATTTTTTTTTTTTTTATCACTGGTGGATTTGTGGCCCGGGGGGCTAGAGGAAGGGGTGGTCATGGTCATGAATTCTCTTGACGGGATTCATATTTTAGAACCAGTGAAGGTGACGTTGTCACAAAATGATCACTGACTTGTCTGGAGGAAAAGTTTTGTTTTTTTTTAAAGTTTTTTTTTTTAGGATGGTGGATGGGATGGTGGATGGTGGATTACTTTTGGACCTTGAGCATAGATGATCAAGAATTTTTTTTTCAGGGTCTTGTAGAAGTGAGGGGAGTCACTGAAAAATTGGTGGGGAGGGGTTCCTTGCACACCGTGTCATCTGAAATTGGTGGTTCCACTTGTATTTTCTCCAGTTCCTCCCCCTCCCCGGTGGGGCGGGTGGGGGGAGGGGGTGTCTGAAAAACTGAAAGTCCCATTATCATTTTCTTGGATTCTCTTTCCCAACTAATTTCGGGGGCATCCATTGAAAAATTGGTGGGGGAGGGGAGGGGGAAAATATTGGTGGGGGAGGGAGAGGGGGAAAAATTGCTGGGGGAGTGGGGAGGGGGAAAATTAGTAGAGGAGGCAGTCACTGAAAACAGAAAATGGTTGTCCCATTTTCATTTTATCCTGTTCATCCCCTCCCTGCGTCATTGAAAAACTTGGTGGTCCGGATTCTTCTCCCCCCCCCCCCCCACACGCATGCTATAAACATAAGTCAACTAATTATTTAGGGTGCTGCCACGACGGTTTCCACAGCTTCCCCCTACTCCTTAAGCTAGGACCTTAGTGGGCCTCTGTACCTCGATGCTATGGCTCCTTGCTATGTATTCTGTATACTCTATTACATCTTTATTAATGTATTCCAGTAATGCTATGTACTTTGAGGTATGGTCCAGTCCCTGGAGATCTGTGGTCAGGATGGCTCTGACCTTGCCTGCCCCTAGGGGTAGCTGCTAGCAGACATGACTCATGAGGTACCAGGATATAGTACAGGATGTACCTTGCACCACCAGTTGCAGGTACTGGCTGCATCTCTAGGTACTTAAGGCCTTGCAACCCCTTGCAGCCTCACTCTGGAAGCTAGTCCCTAACCAGCTAAGAACTCTTCCTGAAGCGTGCCACTTTGCTAGAAGCCCTGATCAGAGCATCCTTGAACCACTGGACAACACCTCCTAAGGACAGACCGCGTGGCCCTGGAATAAAACCTGAAATTACCATCCTTCTGGCGTTCTTCCTTGTACCGGGCATAGCGGGGTTGCATAAGTGGTGCATCGGCCGTCCATTTTTCATCTAGGAAAGGACCCATTTCCTCCAAGAAGCCCTTTTTGGAATGCTGGCAGCCATCTTGGGTGTTCCATTTTCGTCTGGGACCCCAGCCTTTAGTGAGTAACCAAGAGACAACCTGAGTAGTTGTGAGTATTGTGAACTGTGTTTGAGATAGCAATAACTTTTATATTGCAGTGAAGATTAGTTTGGATCAGTCAGTGCTTTTATTTTTATTGGAAGATATTGTGTGGGCCTATGTAGGATAGTGCCTTTTGACTTTTACTTTTGCTGAAACTTTTCCAGATTGGTTAGGCTACTGATTTTTGGCCTTAAGGTGACTTTCCATAGCCTATACGCCTAAGACTTTCAATATTGTGAGATTTTATGCCAAGGTCTACTAGATCTAAGCCAGATTTAGACTCTGACTCTTGGGATTTAAGTTGACATCCTAATAAAATAAGGAAGAGGCCTAGGACTAGAAGGGAACAAGCAGCTATAATGACTACCCCTATTATTCCACAAGTTGTGCAATCACCATTAGGGGTTACCCCATCAAGATTAGCAGCTCAGTTTCCTCCAGCTAGCCCTAATGTTTAAGTGACACCTAATTTGGGTTTAAATACTACAGCAGCAAGCCTAAATATTAGTGAGTCAAGCCCTACATTGACTTTACCAAATGTTGGACAATTATTTTCACCTGTTACAAGTAATACTAGTGTTACAGGAGGTGTTCCATTTGTACCAGGCGTGCCTTCAAATGTGAATTTGCCTTTTCCTCCTGCTTGTGTAGCCTCAGTAACAACTACTGCTGATTTGCAGCAGCAGCAGCAATTTCCAGTGACCTTAACATGGACTGACCCCTCTGGACAAGTTCAGACATGTTCTATTCTACCAAATGACCCAGTGTTCCAAATGCTTGGCAAGCCTTCAGTGGCTGTGTCTTTAATGCCAAATTATTCTGTACGCTTGCCTGGACCAAGCCATGTGTCAACTCAAATGCCTACTTACGTGCCGAATTATTTTAGCCAACCTTTTACAGCTAGTAATTCTACTGACACTGCCATCTTGGGTTTGAGTGCTAAACTGGATTCAGTAGTTTATTTTTTATGGGGAGGTGCTAATCCAGTATGCGCAGCTAGTGCAGTACCTAAGCCACCATTAATTTCAACAACTAATGTTTTCAGTTCACCTGTTATGTCGTCTAGCAGTAATCTAGTTGATGGTAGTTCAAATGTTGTTAGTTGTTCATCACAGAATAATTACCAGAGAGCTGTTGAAATGTCAATACCTTTGCTTAAAATGGAAGCTTTGCAAATTGGAGAATTTAATGGGTTGAACGACAAAGTTTTCCCCTCAGCTTTTATTATGAAATTGGAAAGAATTTTAAAGGTTAGAAAGGTTGATGAGGAATTATTTATCCACCAAACTGTTCCATCATGGTTAACAGGGGATCCTGTTGACTGGTTTTTGGCAAATGAACCTTTTTCTAGTTGGGAGAATTTTAAAACCATGTTTTTGGCTAAGTTTGAAGTACATGTAACCTAATTGCTAAGGTTAGAACTATGAGAATGCAGAAAAATGAAAGTTTCATTAAGCATTTTAATAAATGCACAGATATTCTACAAAACACAAGTGCTAGAATCAGTGATTTTGATCATATTGAGGCTATTTTGGAAATACTGAATTCAACTTTTCACATGCCTATGATGTCAAGAAAATTCACTTCTTTGACAGATTTTAGAACGCAAGGTCTTTTCTTGGAGAATATGATTCAAAGGAGACAGGCTAATCCAATCCAAACTGAAGTTTCAAATGTTGGTAACACAGAAATGGTATGAATCGTAGTAGAGGTAATGGGAATAACAGCACTAGTTTCTTGCCTAAATACGATGCAAAGTACACTTGTAATATTTGTAATATTGTTGGGTGGACTTCTAAATTCTGCCCTAACGAGTCAAATCACCAGCAAAGTCAGGTTGCAGTTAGGAAAAACAGCAGCAATAACAGTAATTTAAATAGTAGCAATGGCCGCGGAAATGGACGAACCTTTTTTAGTGGCCGTGGTCGTGGTAGTAATAACAGCGGTAGTAGGCTAGTCGTGCACAAGGAATTTGGTGCTCGGAGTGTAAAAATTCGTCGCACGAAACACAAAACTGTCGTGTAAATCCAAATAGAAGCCCTGTTGGACAACTTCAAGAAATTGAGTTGGATTCTGATGCACAGGAATTCGTGCCAAAAAACCCGAAAGCCATCCAGTTTTAGTTGGTGAAGCTGGAAATGGCGTATCTTTTCTTCAAAACCGACCACTTCCTAACCGAAATTGTCTAGGCGATCTTGTTGAGCCTACACTAGCACCGTGTGCTTATTTTTCACTTAAATTCGGTAAAGAATATGCAGACGCCATACTCGATAACGGAAGTACAATGTCCTACGTAAATATTTCACTAAAAGATGACTTGTTAAAAATGGGTTGTGAATTCACGCAACGTCCTTATCGGGTTAGAGTTGCCGATACTCGTTTCGTTGAGTGTCCAGTGTAGTGTTGGTTCGGGTACAGAAAATAATAGATTTTTCTTTTTCAATATACTAGGTACGATTTAAATGATCGAATTAACCGTTTGGCCCATCAAACAGTGATTACATACGAAATCACCCTAAAAGTGACAGGTCCCGCTTTTTATGAAAAAAATGGCACCAATTTACATCGGAAATTACGAGATTGTTAAAAACTTTAGTCCCGTAGCTTATCAGCTTAAAGATCTTAATAGGGGGATTATTTCTCGTTATGTGTATCACTTAGATAATTTACGTGAACAGATTGAAGGTGAGCGTTACCCAGTTAGTGAAGCGGATTCCGAAAAATTTTAAACCTGAATCTAAAAGTAATTACTGTGTTTCTTCTTGGTCTTCTTTCGGCCAGCAGTAGCTAGATCTAAAAATAATTTCGCATGCAAATCGTGGTGTTGCTTGTAAACTGAAAGAGATAACATTTAAATGTAAATAATATGGTGATGCTCGGGTGTTAACGCTAATGACAATTACTTAAGAAAAGTCTTGCGGATGCTTAAGATTGAAGGTTGAGGTAGTAGCATAATTTAGTAATGCATTGGTTGGAATAACTGGATTTGCACCAGAGAATCTAATGCAATAAGCTAGCCTAAGTTTAGATCTAACCTAACGAGTTGGGAAAGAAAGTGGTGAGCAATTAAGAGCCAATTTCGAGTTCAAACTTAGCTGATTGTTGCCGCGTTAGTCACTTTTGACACGCGTGGTTACCGATATTTGACAACCGATTTTGACAATTAAGATTTTGAAGTAAATATCTTTCTAGCTGATTTTAATAGTGACCGATGATTAGTGGTTGCGATTTTCAAGTGAATTTCGTCCATCAAGCACTTCGTTTTTTTTCTTGACTGTTTTTGCACTGATTGATTATAATTGTATTTTAAATATTGAAAAATCGTTTTTGCTTCTGCATAATTTTCGTGAAAATCTTCAAGTAATTAAGCGTAGCGGGTTTTTATGGGAATAATGTCTGAATTTTGACGCTCAAAGATTTCCCCGACCTTACAGAAAACGTTACTGATATGCGTAGGTAATGTCACCTGCTGGAACAGTCAAACGATTGAATTATTGGCAGATAAAAAGCGTGAACGTCCCTATAGCATCCTTAATTTTAACTTGTTGTTAATGCGCGCTTTCTTGGTATTATTTTTGAATAATTTCTAATAACCTTGATTATTATACAACTAGATAGCTTGGCTTAATAAATAATTTTCTCTTACCTTGACGAAGTGAGGACACTTCTTTTCGGGGGCGGGACCTCTGCAACGATGGTTTCCACAGCTTCCCCCTAATCCTTAAGCTAGGGCTTTAGTGGGCCTCTTTACCTCGATGCTATGGCTCCTTGCTATGTATTCTGTATACTCTATTATATCTTTATTAATGTATTCCAGTAATGCTATGTACTTTGATGTATGCTCCAGTTCCTGGAGATCAGTGGTCAGGATGGCTCTGGCCTTGCCTGCCCCTAGGGGTAGCTTCTAGCAGAGATGGCTCATGGGATACCAGGATATAGTACAGGATATACCTTGCACCACCAGTGGCAGGTACTGGCTGCAGCTCTAGGTACTTAAGGCTTTGCAGCCCCTTGCAGCCTAACTCTGGGAGCTAGTCCCTAACCAGCTAAGAACTCTTCCTGAAGCGTGCAACTCTGCTAAAATCCCTGATCAGAGCATCCTTGAACCACTGGACAACATCTCCTAAGGACAGACTGCGTGGCCCTGTAATAAACCCTGAAATTACCATCCTTCTGGCATTCTTCCTTGTACCGGGCATAGCGGGGTTGCAGTGCAATCATTCAAAATTAAAAATGGTAGTCCCATTTACATTTTGTCCGGTTCACCACCCCCTCTCGTGAGCGGCGGGTGGGGGGGGGGGTTCATTGAAGAAAAATTGGTGATCCCATCTTCATCTTCCCCATCCCCCCTCCTTCCACCCACAGCTATAAACATTGCTCTGGTAAACTGGAAATTATAACTCACCAACTTTTTACAACTGCATTTTTGTAAAAAAAAAAAGAAAAAGATTTCCCCTTTAAAACTTAGTCTAGGCTTTTTTAAAGATTATTCATTAATATAATTCGGTGTTAATGTTACTGTTTTTGTAAACATATTCTTGTGTTAAAACACGCTAAGTGCACACAAGTGCCTTCTGTGCTGCGTAGTGGACTTGGCAATTTTTTTAATGAATAAAAAAAAGAGGTTAGATTCAATGCCCGTTGCTATCAATAATTACGCCAAAGCTTTCTTGTTCGGTAAACGTCCAGGCGCCATCTTTGTGCCACCACGTGATTCACAATATCCTATCAGGTCGCAGCGTTGCGGCGCATGCTGCCGATAAATAGACTGACTTCTATTTCCACGCGTCACTCTCCAACACGGCAAAAATAGCGCGTGTTTCGAGTTTGTTGTTGTCACGGTGTTCCTACACGGGGCACTCTCGTGCCGCTGGAACCTGCTCTGAAACGCGCGCTTCTCACGCGCTTCAAAATGGGCGGAGCGTATTTTGCTGCCGGTGCAATTACACGGTGCGCTATGAAAAAATGCCGAAATGCGGGCGCCACGCATAATCCGTCATGTGTCACGCGCTAAAAGCGCCCCATGTACATGCACCTTTATAGATTAATCTGTACACGGACTCACAAAATGTAAATAATACCCTTCGTAGCCAATAAAACGCCTCATTGAAGACCAATGTTTGGCTGCTAAGGTTTGTTTACACTGACACTCTAGCTTCGTTTCTGTTTCGATGGCTCTTTCAATTTTTGTATGCTGTATTTGTTTATACCAAAAGTATATAAAGTTCCGTACGAAAGAGGAGTAACCATCTACAATGGATTAAATTAGTGTACTGCACTATTTGATGGGCCAAACGGTTAATTCGATCATTTAAATTGTACCTAGTATATTGAAAAAGAAAAAACTATTATTTTCTGTACCCGAACCAACACTACAGTAGCCTTAGGCAGATTTGCCGATTTAGCTATCTTGATACGAAAACTAATTTGAAAAATTCCATACAACGATGATAATTTTTTTAGTACGAAATTTTGCCAAAATGGGCACTGTTCGCTCTTAATATTATACTTGCTTAATCATAGATATAATCACAGGATATAATCACAGACAATTAATCACAGTTTAGATTGTGACACTAGGTCATGATAGGAATACTAAGTCAAGACAAGCTCATGAACATAATCTGGGCTCTAAGTTTTAAATGTTGTTTTTGCCAAAAAAAATCTAAAGGAAATCTATATTCAAAAAAATGTTGACCTTTCTTCCAAGGAGTGATTAAAAAGGTAGGTAAGAAAACATCAACTTACCAGGAAGGTTTTTCAAATCTTGTATCTTTTTGTTGTAATCATCCTTCGTGTCATTAATCTTTTTCTCGAAGTTTTCTTTTAGCGACAGTACAAACTGCTGTAGGGTTCCAAGACCCAAAGGCTGACTCTGCAGTACTACGGCATGTTTTTCGTCACAAAACTCCGTCCGCCATGTTCCGGGACGACTTCCCATATCTTCCCCCGATACCATAATCACGCATTTCTGGTTTGCATCGTCCTTGGAGTGTTGGTTTCCCCAATTCGTGTATATGAGTGGCGAACCATCTCCCCAAAGAAAGTCATTGCTATCACCGATCCTTTCGAGGTCCAGCCATATAGGACTTTCATGACCTAACGTTGAATACAACCAGTTCGTTAGATACAATTGGGTAGGCTTAGACTTAATTCTTAATACAGAACATTGGTCAAATTCTCCTGCCCCAAATTCATCACAGGCCGACAAAGCGTCTGATTTTGTTTGATGGCGATTCGCTAACAATGTATAGCATAAAGCCGTTGACGACACGCACGTTGCAATCTCTGTAAAAGAAATAAAAATAATTGGTTGCCAATGTCCTGTGAAATAAGAAGGCCAATCAAGCTAGTTGAAACAAAACAATATTACGATGATGTGAACGTGTCCAGAACAAAACTTGTTAAGGATTCCCCCTCAAGTTTTCGCTGTTGGAAATGACGGGCCAACACAATACTACTGAGTCAACTTTTTAAGCAATGCTTTCCTGATAATTAATAGATGTTGCGCTACTTTCCCAACAATAATCCGCTGATAAGTCGTTTTCGGGCGACTTTTTCCCAACACCTTCTACGGTTCTGAGTTAACCCATAACCGCCTGAAAGAACTTTCAGACCCTTTTTTCAGAGTTTATATGGTATTTGGGCTGGCTCTCGGATTTGAACCGGCATTCTCTTGGTTTGGAGCTGACGACGCTGACCACTGGGCTGTGACTACCCGCTTTGCTCGGGGTCCCCGGGGACATCCTCACAAAGCTCGTGCTGGGACTTAGTGTTCCGCTGTTATACGTTGAAGGTGTACGTTCGTATCTAGGCGGTTATGAGTTAATACGATTTTCTTTATTTATTTTGTGTTTGGATGATTATAGGATGATAGAAGTTAGATAGGTCGGGTTCAGTTAGGGTAGTTGAGATTACGGAGCAGTCACTGTTGCCCACTCCTTCCATCTCGCAATCTGCACTGCCCTATCTTCTTTCCCTTTCATCAGTTAATTACGGCATAGGAAAAGAAATATTAAGCAGGGTATTGGTGCAGTTGCACCAAAATCACCATGCTGGATTCGCCCTTGAAACATACGGTTTTGAACCGGGTAACCTCCAATTACGGAGGGGCCGAACCCATTACTACTGAAGAGTCAGGTATACTAGTATCGAAGACTACCATAATTATCAATCTTGCTGGACTTTGCTGGGGTTCCCCGTTTAGTTGCCCATCAGATAAACTTCCTCAGCCTGCTTGTTTCACTGAGTTCACGTAATAGACGTTTCCTCGGTAAAAATTAATAACTAAGTTACTACTCTACTCACCACCGTCTTCTTCTTTATCACCAGCTGAGTCAGAAGTGTCTGGTGGTGAATTGAGATCTGGGTAAAGGAAATGCAACAACATGAGTCAATGGCAACCCCCACCAAAAAAACCTATATTCAAAATGTTAAACCAGGTCTAAAGCTTAAAAACAAACAAAATACATTCAAGAACTTTATACAGTTGGACAGTTATATTTACCTTATCACCCAGAAGTAAAAGTTATTATACACACATAAAATTAAATTATTATTCCGAAAGTAGCCTAAAAAAGTTTGCAAGGCACACGCTATTTCTCAGGAAAATTATGGAGTTACATTAACATTACCACCTTGATGTAAAACTCATTGCGGACATAGGACTAAAATGAAATAAAGTTTTATCCATAATCATAGCCACCACCCGTGCTGCATGCCCGTATCAGCATTCATGTTTCCAGATTCAGAACCAGGTGGTCACCATTCTACAACCCCCTTTCCATGTGTTGCTGATAGAGTAAAAGAAGTCCTACATCCAGTTTCTTTGCTTATGTGCGCTAATTGTAGTCCTTGTAATGTTTTAATATAATTTATTTTTTGTTTTGGCAGAAAATAAGACTGACTAAAATCCGAACTTTTATTTTAATGTCAAAAATGACATGCGATACATTTGGAAGACGCCTAATGAAACTTGAAACCGTTACAAGACTCACCTTCTGTACGCAAAGGGACCAAATCCCCATCAAGTTTTGGGTCCCATTTCCTGAAATTGGCTAGAAAAATAAAACAGTATAAACAGTGATTTAATACAACATTTATTGGCTCTCGATGCAAAGCAGATAAGAGATGCTTTTAATATACTGCTGTTGTTTGTATGTCTGTGTCCACCGTCTTTTAACCCACTTTCTAATTTCTTTCAGGTTTTCAGCATGCATTCTGTATACTATTTGCGGATTAACGGTAGTCTCGTAAACAAATATATTGGGCAAGGGGCTAGGGGTTTTCGGGAATGGAATTTTAATTATAAAAAAAGTATAAGCATCCTTAACAAAGCAATGGATTTATTCGTCATTCGGAGAAGTTACTGAAATGTTGAAGCAACATACAGCTATACTATTTTAGGTTCTCAAAATTCTGTATTTTATGATCGTTTTCAATCGCCTGTCACGCGTTTGCACTACTGTTGGCGATGACTGGAACCTTGTACACGCATTGAGCGGCTGGCGTACATAATTGTCTGCGGCGTTAGGCCTAACCCTAACTTTGACTGTCGGTACGGTTTTTGCTACTGACAAGATACGTCTTACCGTTCTCTGAGAAAGTTCAGTGGCAATGCCGGCCTCTTGAATTTGTTGTTTCAGCATCCGTGTTGAGTACAGAGCCTTGGTGTATTTGAAGACATTCTAAACAACCTTCCTAGCCTATAAATTCAAACGTTTCACGTTGGGAAAGCGATGCCATATTGGTTCGTCTGCTCGAAGAGAAATTTTACCAGGCATGAACAATCCATTGTCCAAAAATCCGCGCGAGTGGCCAAACAGAATTTAAAATAGTTTAAAAGACCATACTCGTAAAATTAATAGGGCATTAATTAATGCTTGAAAACCACTGATAGGCAAATTACAACCCCTACAGAAATCAGTGAATCTTTTCTGCTTTTCTGGGCCGTAAGTAAATGTAGTTTCAAGATATACTGAGCTTCAGACAAGATGCATCATAGAAGACGTATTAATTTTTATACTGAGCTTAATAATTCCTCGAAATCATTTGCCCAGTTTGATTTTTTATGAACCTAAATCCGCAAATACATCGTAAAATGCACTTTGAACATTAGAAATGAATCTGAGAATGGGTTCAAGAGGTATCATGTGACCAGACATAACTACAGGATATGAAACTCCTTTCCTCTTTTTCGCACCATGTGTCCGTAAAACATTTTACCAGTTACACGGCGCATCGTAATGACGTCTGAGCCGTGTAACTGGTCAAATGTTTTATGGCCACATGGTGCGAAGAAGAGGAAAGGAGTTTCATATCCTGTAGTTATGTCTGGTCACATGACATCTCTTGAACCTATTGTCAGAGTCATTCCTAAATTTCAACAGCATTCGTGGCTTTAGGTTCGTTAAAAAAATAAACGTGTGCAAGTAATTTCGAGGGTTTTTGAAGCTGAAGAATATAAATTAATTACTAGGTCAAAAATTAATCTGAAGTGAACTTACAACTCATAGACTCGACGCATGAACAAATTCAACCCATTCCCAAACAATGACACTTCACGGCTCTTTCAGTTACATGCATTGCGTAGCAGCGCAATGGAACTTCTCGTCAGTCATGTCAGTCATCATGATGTCAGTCATCACGATGTCAGTCATCACTGCTGATGCAGTCATCATGATTGCTTTGGAACCACATTTTCCACCTGCATTCTATGTCTTTCTTTTGGATTTAAAAATGTTGTTTTTACTTCGAATCGGTTAAGCCTTAACTTAACCATCAAACGAGTTCGTTTTTATTTTCTAATTAGTTTCCTTGTATACTCATATAAGTAGACTCGAAGGTTCACAGTAAACAGTAAATAACAAAGCATACTCACAACACAGGTGCATAACCACCTCTTCGCCATATTGATCCTTTATGTGTAAGGAATGGCGCTCCAACTCTTTTTCTTGCTGTTCAGCACCTGTGAAGGATAAAAAAAAGTGTTAAAAACTTTTTTAATGTATCTATTACACTTTCGTTTATATTTTCATAAATTATGTGCCTTCCACACTCATGTCGTCTACACATTTTGTCATTATGACGTAGCTTTCTGTCGTTGGTGTCTGTTTGTTGGCTTTAAAACGGGACTCTTTGAGGCATAGAATCTCACTTTTTGTGTGTTTTCACTGTAGAACGTTCGGCTATTATGAAACTAGACCTCAGCCATTTCCAAGACGTTATGTTAACCTCTGCAGAAGTCGCGCTCTAAGAAAAATAATGCAGTAGTTTCACAGTCTGTTCCTTCTTTTCGTCTGGAGGGGAAAAGAAGGGGGAAATTAACTACGTCATGCCAGTTTTTTATCTTAAAATATTAAACGGAACAGTATTCATAATTGCTAAATCGGGACATATTGCAACAAATTACAGGAAAACTTACTCCCTTTTCATAATTAATTCACTACTAGACTACAATGAAAATTTACTAATTCCATTTCTTTGCGAATTTGCATGCATTTCTACCACCCCGTTTCGAGCACACACTTGTTAATACGATATTGAAATCCAATTAGCAGAATGCGAGTCGTGATCAGTATTAGTTCGCTTTCCCTTGTTTCGAGTATTAATTCCGAGTAATGTAAATCGCTGCTTCTTCGTCCGAAGGCTAGTTAGACCACAACTATACAACTAGACAACTAGACTTAGGACGAAGAAACAGTGATTCAATTAGTACTCGAAATTAACGCTCGAAACAAGGGAAAGCAAACTAATACTGATCACGACTCGCATTTCTATAGTGTGATTTCGATTCCATATAAAAAAAAAAGTGTGTTCTCGAAACGGGGTGTTAAAAAATGCGGGTTCCTCAATAAATTATACCCTGCAGTGGCGGATGGGTCTGGCTACATCGCTGTACCTAATTTTAAAAAAGAGAGTGACACGTATATGCAACAACACCTTATAGTAAAAAATCACTGGTAACCGCTTTGAAATCATGCATACGTTATTGTTAGATAACAGGTTTTTGTATAAAGCCATGGAATTACGTCACCATTAGAAGATTTTCATCCAATAGCTATAAAAACTGTATTAGTAAAAGCTATAAGGTTTGATCTCGGTCTCCCATGTTAAAGCCGAAATTTCGATGCTTAATTTCTCCACAGTCTTTGAAAATTTTCCTATGAAATTTCGTATATGAGCTTTGTGGGACTTGGCCAGCACGTGTACCAACTTTTATTAGTTTCCGATTTGTCACATTGGAGATCTGGACTTCAGCTGGAATCGTGAGTTTCATTTTTGTCTTACACGGTGATGGTGGTGGTGGTGGTGATGGACTTTGGACACGTTTATAGAATGGTATCTACAGAGTACACCATTTGTGGTAGAAAGCTGGTTCTTAGCGCATTTGAAAGATCTGCTTCCGGAGATGTGCCCTTTATAGAAATAGAAATTTCAATTGGTCGTCCCGTTCCGGAGTTACGGGGCCCTGAACGATCCGTTTTATTATTGTACATTATTTTAAATATTGTTTTTATGCAACAATGCGCATCAGCAAATGCCAGACGCAAGGCGTAGACTGATGATTCAAAGGGTTCAATGTGTTTTAGCGAGCGTTAACCACTCCTGGTCCTGGACTAAAGATTATGCAAATGCTAACAATAATGGGGAGCCAACAATTTACCCGAACGTGAGAAGAAGCATTATCATTATTACGAATTGATTTATATATAGTATCAAAACACACGTTAGTATGTCGACCATCAAGACACAATTTTATATTTCAAAACACCACAAAGACTTATTTTGTGCAATGATAACTGTTAAAATGATTCATATCAAACAAACCATTGTTCCAAGATAAAAAGTAAATATGACATGTTTGTAGGAAATTGTGTGTATTTAATTTTGTTCAGAGACGATTTTGTCGTAGGAGTGACGAGTAACGAGATATATGCGAAAAACAATAACCGGAAGCCATTTTTCCAAGATGGCGGCCATTTTACACCTCCTCCGCCACTTAGATTATTTTTACACTTTTAGTATGTTGTTCAGTAGGTCTTTCTGAGGCACAAACAGCAAAGTTTACTTCTATCACAATTAGTTCCGGGTTTCGCCCTTTTTTTCGCTCAGATGACTAGCCTATTAGGGGCAAATGAAGCGCTATGTAGCCTCCTGTCACAAAATGATTTATTTATTTATTTCTCATTTGCTTTAAATAAATAAATAAAATAAGTGCCTGATTGTTAAAACGATGTTCTTTTGTTTAACGCAAGGTCGGCTAGTAGAAAATATTTTTTTTTATTGTTTTAAAATATTCCGAAACGAAAGAAAAAAATATGGTTATCAGCAAAGCGAAGCAAAAATGCAAAAAATGTGTAAAAATGCAAAACTCATATCGAAATGCGAAAATCATCCACTGGAAATAGCGTATTAGAGTAAGCTAACTTTACACGCTTACTTTTCATCGGAGAAGCATGACCCGGATTCAAACTGGCAGCCCGATCCGTGCCCAGATCACTAACATAATTCCTTTATAGATGTGCCCACTCCTCCACTGATAGAAGGATGACGGGTTCAGCGAGTCAGTGTTGTCAGTGATCTGAGCTGCCAGTTTCAGTTCGAGTCATGCCAGTCCAATGAAACATAAGTGCATAAAGGTGACCTACTGTACTACGTTATTTCCAGTGTATGATTTTTGCTGTTTCGATTGTTGCTAAACTCTAATACATCATAAAACTTAATACAATGGCCACGTCTGTATTGGTCATAGGTGATCAGTCAAGTTTATACGAATAGGTCTATACGTCATTTTTGGTTTTAGTTGCATTAAGAAACCAAACTATAGTGTTACTGTATGGGAATTTGTTTAGGATAAAATTGGTAATTTTTATTGGCAGATTTTGTTCTATAAAAGTATTGGAGAAACTGTAACACGCTATAATGTATAGTGAGGCGCTACTACACAGTGCGCCTTGCAGTGAAAAATTCGCAGCCAACCAGTAACGCAAGTCAAGTATTCTCAATGCTTGGACAAGCTAAATGGTTTACAGTTCTAGATATGAAATCAGGATTCTTGCAAATTGGCATGGAAGCTGATAGCAAGAAATACACCTCATTACACTGCCATATGGGCGCATGGCAGTTAAAAAAAATGCCATATGGGCTCTGTAATGGGCCTGCCTCATTCGCTAAAGTTATGGACATGGCTCTAGGGGATGCTATGTATTCTCATACTATGTGCTATGTAGACGATTCGATAATCTACTCAAAGGATTACCAATCCCACTTACTACACATTCCAGATATACTGAAAAGGCTTGGAAAAGCAGGGATGACAGTAAATCTGAAGAAAATACATCTTTGTGCAAAGAAAATCACTTACTTGGGGCACATAATCCGGCCTCATCAGTACTCACCCTTACCAGAAAAGGTACAGGTGATCAGGGATTTCCCAGAGCCTGGTAATTTGAGATCTTTGCGTCAATTTCTGGGGATGATGGGTTTTACAGACCCTTCATCAAGGATTTTCATGCCAAAGCATCAAATCTTTTCGAATTACTAAAGGGAGATGCAGTTTGGAAGTGGAGTAAACCACAATCAGACTCAGTGCAACAGCTCTTAAAGGACAGCCTGACAAACTGTGTTTTAGCGCTTCCAGATCTGGATAAGAGGTTCGAAATCTCGACAAATTACTCAGGAACCGGATTGGGGCAGTGCTCTCCCAACACGTCAAAGGACGTGGGCTCGTATCTGTAGCATTTGCTGGGATGAGACTCACAAATGCTGAACAAAATCGCTCCGTTTCTGAGCAAGAGATGGGAGCCGTAATGTATACTGTACGCA
Organism: Lithobius niger; assembly: GCA_023313725.1. Classification (NCBI taxonomy): domain Eukaryota; kingdom Metazoa; phylum Arthropoda; class Chilopoda; order Lithobiomorpha; family Lithobiidae; genus Lithobius; species Lithobius niger. The sequence goes on from JAHWFP010194814.1 coordinate 52,053, forward strand.
AGTTCAGACCTTACATCGAGAACGCACCATTCCTGATCGAAACAGACCACAGCGCGTTGGCGTTCTTGAAGTCCTTGAAACAGCCTTCAGGCAGGTTAGCACGGCGGATTCTCAAACTCCAGGGAATGGATTTTGAGATAAGATACAAGAAGGGTTCACAGAACCAAGTGGCAGATGCAATCTCCAGGATGTATGAGGATGAAGACAAAAATCCAGTACTGATAGTTGATTGTAAGGTGGTAAACATAAAAATAACCGAGAGACCCACCGGATTTCCAAGTTTGGAGCAGGTCCGGACGGCGTAGATTGGTGACAGTTGGTCATCGCGCCAGACTGCAAAGTTAAACAATGTAGCTGTAAGGCCTTCAGCTGTGGACAGAAGCAACCTCAAACCAGGGAGGCTCTGCTTGCGTGATGGAATCTTGTGTAAAATCTACATTCCACGTAACATTCGTGACTTAGCTGAAAGCAATACACGTTTCAAAGCGTTTTTACCGCAGTCACTACGGCACAACGCCATTGCTCACCACTAGGATGCCAATTTGGAGTATTTAAGACTTTAAAAAAGATGCAGGAGCTGGTAGGATGGATTGGCATGAAGAAGGACATAGTAGAGTTCGTACGCAGCTGTGACAAGTGTCAGACTTGCAAAACTGATACTTCGAAACCTGGTGGTTTCCTGAAGACTATTGATCCTACTGATGCCCCTTGGAGAAAAGTATCTGTCGATCTTCTTGGTCCTCTACCAACAACACCAAGAGGGCGGCACTGGATACTTGTAGTCCTGGACGAGTTCAGTTCCTGGCCAAAACTTTTTGCTCTCAGGACGGCCAAAGCGAAACAAGATGCCGAGTGTGTGAAGGAGATAGTCCTGCGTTGGGGATTTTCTTCTATAATTTTTTCTGACAATGGACCTTGTTTCGTGGCTAATTTATGGCGTTGTTTGTGGAGAGATTGGGGTATAAAAGCCCAATTCGCAACCCCTTACAATGCTCAGGCTAACGTGATCGAGAGGCAGAATCGCGTCATCAAGCACATGTTGCGATGATTCACTGCAACTCACAACGAATGGGATCTTCATTTGCAGGAGTTCGCCTTTGCAATGCGAAGTTCTGTTTCTGAATCTAGTAAGTTCACACCCAGTGAACTGAACATCGGACGAAACCCAACCGGTCCGTGGGGACTTCGAGTTAGACCACCTAACAACTGGACCTCCACCCGAGAAAACACGTGGCAAGGAAACGGTTCAAATGGAGATCGTACAGCGTTTTACTGAGATGTATAAGTTGGCTGGGCAGTCAATGAAAGCATCTAGGGCATAGAAAAGGTCTACTATGACAGACGACATAAGGCTCTAACCCTAAAGGTGGGAGATTGTGTTGTCCGCCGTACACACACGCTATCAAATGCAGCGCGAGGTATAACTTCATCCCTGGAGCCCAAATTTGCTGGCCCGTTTGTAATTTCGGCCCGAAAATCCGAGAAAACCTTCATGTTGAGAGACGTTAAGACAGGAAAGGAAAGTGGTCCACTTAGCTAAACCAATTTAAACCCTATTTTTTCCCTGCTAAGGAAACCCCAAAGGTTCCTGAACAAGAAAAATCAGGGGTTATTCCTAAGAAAAAATAATTCACCCAACGTTACCTGACAAAC
>JAHWFP010194815.1:0-13697 GCA_023313725.1 Lithobius niger
CGGTGTACTTTGCACCAAGGACGTGCGGGGTTGAAGCCAGACGGATAAGGGAGGACTGCGTCGTGCATGCGCAGTGGGATATGCAAGCAGGCGTCCGTGCACCGGAAGAAACCTCCAGGGGAACATCACATTCGAGGAATGTAATGCTAAAATTATCAGGTTAAGATGTTTTGGCAATAAAGAAACACAATTTGGAGGAATGGTCAAAATTTTCCCTCGACATGAACTTTCTTGTATCTCGAGAACATCAATTTACTCATGGTAATTGACCCCAATCATAGATGTTTTATGCTTAAAAATACAATTTAGAGAAATGGACAAAATTTCCCTCGACATGAACTTTCTTGTATCTCGCGAGCATCAAATTACTCATGGTAAATGACACCAATTACGGATGTTTTATGCTTAAAAGCCAACTTGGAGGAATGGTCAAAATTTTCCCTCAACATGAACTTTCTTGTATCTCGCGAGCATTAAATTACTCATGGTAATTGACCCCAATCACGGATGTTTTATACTTAAAAAGACAATTTGGAGGAATGGTCAAAATTTTCCATCGGCATGAACTTTCTTGTATCTCGCGAGCATCAATTTGCTCATGATAATTGACCCCAATTACGGATGTTTTATGCTTCAAAAGCCAATTTGGAGGAATAGTCAAAATTTTGCCCTCGACATGAACTTTCTTGTATCTCGCGAGCATCAAATTACTCATGGTAATTGTCTCTAATCACAGGTGTTTTGTACTTAAAAAGACAAATTTGAGAAATGGTCAAAATTTTTTCGACATGAACTTTCTTGTATCCCAAGAGCATCAATTTACTCATGGTAATTGACCCCAATCACAGATGTTTTATACTGAAAAAGACAATAATTGGAGGAATAGTCAAAATTGTGCCCTCGACATGAACTTTCTTGTATCTCGCGAGCATCAATTTACTCATGGTAATTGACCCCAATCACAGATGTTTTATACTTAAAAAGACAATTTGGGGGAATGGTCAAAATTTTTCCTCGACATGAACTTTCTTGAATGTCAAGAGCATCAATTTACTCATGGTAATTGACCCCATTCACAGATGTTTTATACTTACAAAGACAATTTGGAGGAATGGTCAAAATTTTCCATCGACATGAACTTTCTTGTATCTAGCGAGCATCAATTTGCTCATGATAATTGACCCCAATCACGGATGTTTTATACTTAAAAAGACAATTTGGAGGAATGGTCAAAATTTTCCCTCGACATGAACTTTCTTGTATCTCGCGAGCATCAAATTACTCATTGTAACTGACACCAGTTATGGATAAATTTATGCTTCAAAAGCCAATTTGGAGGAATTGTCAAAATTTTCCCTCGACATGAACTTTCTTGTATCTCTCGAGCATCAAAATACTTACGGTAATTGACCCCAATCACGGATGTTTTATACCTAAAAAGACAATAATTGGAGAAATGGTCAAAATTTTCCCTCGACATGAACTTTCTTGTATCTCGCGAGCATCAAATTACTCATGGTAACTGACACCAATTACGGATGTTTTATGCTTCAAAAGCCAATTTGGAGGAATAGTCAAAATTTTGCTCTCGACATGAACTTTCTTGTATCTCGCGAGCATTAAATTACTCATGGTAATTGTCTCTAATCACGGGTGTTTTATACTTAAAAAAACAAATTTGAGAAATGGTCAAAATTTGATTTGACCCCAATCACAGATGTTTTATACTTAAAAAGACAATTTGGGGAAATGGTCAAAATTTTCCCTCGACATGAACTTTCTTGTATCTCTCGAGCATCAAAATACTTATGGTAATTGACCCCAATCACGGATGTTTTATACTTAAAAAGACAAAAATTGGCGTAATGGTCAAAATTTTCCCTCTACGTGAACTTTCTTGTATCTCGCGAGCATCAAATTACTCATGGTAACTGACACCAATTACGGATGTTTTATGCTTCAAAAACCAATTTGGAGGAATAGTCAAAATTTTGCCCTCGACATGAACTTTCTTGTATCTCGCGAGCATCAAATTACTCATAGTAATTGTCTCTAATCACGGGTGTTTTGTACCTAAAAAGACAAATTTGAGAAATGGTCAAAATTTTTCTCCACATAAACTTTCTTGTATCCCGAGAGCATCAATTTACTCATGGTAATTGACCCCAATCACAGATGTTTTATACTTAAAAAGACAATTTGGGGAAATGGTCAAAATTTTTCCTCGACATGAACTTTCTTGTATCTCGCGAGCATCAAATTACTCATTGTAACTGACACCAATTATGGATAAATTTATGCTTCAAAAGCCAATTTGGAGGAATTGTCAAAATTTTCCCTCGACATGAACTTTCTTGTATCTTGAGAGCATCAAATTACTCAGGGTAATTGACCCCCAATCACAGATGTTTTATACTTAAAAAGACAATTTTGAGGAATGGTCGAAATTTTCCCGCAACATGAACGTTCTTGTATCTCGTGAGCATCAAATTACCCATGGTAATTGACCCCAATGACGGATGTTTTATATTTAAAAAGACAATTTGGAGGAATGGTTAAATTTATCAGACCTGTCTAACTAAAACAAATATTTATTCACGAACTAATTCCAGTCATTTTTCTTTTTTAGTGTACATGGTCCGTCCTGGGATTCTATTCGACATTTAATTGGTTTGGAGATTAAGATTCTGACCAGTGCTAGATCACTTTGCTGGGGTGCTCCGCGGAGTCTTCATGCAGCTCGCGGCACAGTAAATTTATGAGGCGTTGGAATTTTGAACTGTTATCTATCTAGTTTGTGCTAGAGCATGTTAGTGTTATTTTTCCCGTATATGAATATGATTATTAACGGGCAAAGCAAAGTCAGCGGACAAAGACAAAAGGTAACGGATATAGGTTCGTATTTGCTTAGGCCAAAATGGAATAGATGTAAAGTTTAGTACTAAACCAAGACATACTTGGTGACAACATTGTGAAGAGCTGTAGGCATGACAAGAGAGTAGCAATAATGATGAAAAAAATTTCCGTTCATCATGAGTCGAGGAATTACGCAATAGATATCCGTGAGAAACAGGCGATTAACCGGAGACAATTGCTCATTTGAAAGAAACGGGGCAGTCTAATGTTGAGGGGTTGAGGAAATATCACAAGTTCGTAGCACGAGTGATTTCTCCCTTACTCCCGAGACATTGGACTGCCCCATTCAAGCAAACGGACAATTGCCGGTTATCACCTATTTCTCACGGATACGTGTTTTAATGCTAAGGTATGACGTCAAGCTAACATATCTACTTATTTGAGTTTTTAAAAATTGTTATGTGTAAATTTTATTTTGTGAATTATAATGAATTTCAGAATTTTACATAGAGGACTGACGTAAATTCCAAAACAGAAACTTCCGGTTAAGAAACTCTCTGTCTATAGGAAAGTAACAGCTATGGAAAGACTTCCTTTTGTATTTCTCTCCCCGTTTCCGAATTTCGTGTTTAAAAGGACATTCCTCCAAGCGCCATTTTTCTCGATCCTCCACATCAAGTATGGCCCCAAAGGTATATTTCCTCACCGTTAGTCAATCCCTTGGTTAAAATCCGCTTTAAAAAGTGGCATCTAAAAAATTTTCTGTTGAATAATTGTTAACTTTATTTACTGCGTCCCGCAGTATATCATGCATTGCGCGCTTACAATAATCATGACGTTCCATCTCTGTGTGTCCGTGTACTAATTTGCTAATAATTACCATGATATAAAAAACCTAAAAGCGTAAATGAGTTATACATTAAAATTAATTATTCCAATAGATCGCCGAAGCAAAATTGTTAAGACACTAGCCTAGAAAATTATAAAGTGTGATGTTAAAATACGAGAATCATTACAATTTGTGAAGACACGATTAATGCGTTCGTGCTGGTTCGTCTATTAGGCACAGTGCCAAATGAGACAGTAGCTTCGTTCATCGCTGCGGAGAACGGAGCTACAATCTCAGATGACCTTGATGTTCTATATGCGCGGAAGGCGATCAACACGAGCTGTTATAAGGCAGGCGGAAGGTTATAAGGCAGGGCGGGTGTCCTTTTAAGGTAAGGCCGTATTTCTTCTACTTTAATAGTTTAAATAAAATTAAAATATAAAATAAGTCGTAGGTTTTTCGGTGTATTTCAAAGTGCCAGTAGCCTAGTTTTCGTATCGTAGCGGACAAAAGGTTGCCGGGTTAGGCTAGCTTGCGAAATGTTTTTTTTTGGGGGGGGTTGGTTCCAGCCGTCAATCTGCCTGTTTACGCTGGTTTTGCAATGGAATGTAGCCTACTGGTTAAATTTGTTTTGTGTAGTTAAATACGTATCTTTCGATTGGGCTTCTTATATACTAGACCACTACACAAACTCAAGATGAACATCGCTGCTAACGTGCCTTGCAAATGAACATCAGGGTATAACATCACCATAGTGGTCTAATGCACTGGAGACTCAATCTAAAGACCCGGGTTCAATATCCAGGATTCATGACGGTGCATGCATGACTTTTTTTTCCCACTATTGCTGCTCACTTGTGATCCCTAGCTGTTCACAATGTAGTCTCTTATGTTTTTTTTTTTTTTTAGCTGCAGACTGCTTAGACCACAGCGATGTCGATCGTGTAGTGGGGTCTCCTTGTACCACGTTAGAGTTGCGGTGCGTTTTGACCATTTTAATGTAATACCGCCATTATCAGTGTCAGTGCTTCTTCTATAACCCCCACCCCCCCCCTTCGCCCAGTCCCGGGTAACCCAAACCTCATTGGCCTTCTCAGGCCGCAGACTTAACAGTTCCAGGTGTTATTTTTGTAAATATGGTAACGTAAAGTTCCGTGTCCTGCAAGGTGATTATTTTTCAGAATAGTTCGTCAGAGAATAACCAGTTCTACTGGCCTCTTCTGGGAAAGCAAAGCACGGAGCTGTTATTATAATTGGCTTTGTCTAGCACAGCGGAGTTTTGCAAGAATTGCCACTGGAGGGCGCCGTGTGGTTTCCCAAGATGCCATCGCAGACTGTCTACACGGCGGGAAGAGGGAGACACGTTTCAAACAAGGGAGATAACATTGAGCTCATCCTTATTCATTAAAAGGGAATTGTACATACAAATTGAAAAGGACAGATTAGGCCTAACTCCAATGAAACTGTACTTGATGCCCTTCAATTATTAGGCCTATTTGCAACAGATTCACTTTGTTCCTTCATCAAAGATAATGTATCACTCTGTGACTAAGATTAATAACACATTAGCATGCAGTTATCAAAAGATTAAGCCCACTCTACTAATTGGGATCTTAAGTATTTCCAATCTTTATTTGTGGCAAGCGTTACAGAAATAAGATAAAGGTGTAGCTTTTGAATGAATGCATAAACGAGCAAGTGTGAGTGTCCATGTTGTAACTATACGCTTCATATTCCATCCATTGTCACAAGGCCATCTGGGAGTGCACCTGAGGATTTCGTTTCCCGTTCCTGGCCAGTTGATTCAACATCGCCATCATCTCATCTCATCTCATCTCGTCTCGTCTCGTCTCGTCTCGTCTCGTCTCGTCTCGTCTCATTGTTCATGTTCTTGTTCGGCATGTGCATGAACTGGAGTTGATGCAGTTTGCAAGATTATGCACGATTTCTACCCCAGTCGGCCTTGGCTTGAAGAATCCAAATCCCTTCTCCGTTTCATGGTCATTTAACGCTGTTGCACGAAGTTCCCATACGCCAGGACAATTAGTTCTGGCAAAGATCCCGTATGCAAGGACGAATTGTAGCACAAGTGATACCCATATTTTAATATGGGTAGTCCTACATTAAAAACCCAGAACAAGATATGGAACTGTAGTGTTCTTCAGATTGCATAATTTCGGAAATAACTAAACTCCGTACCCTCTGAATTGACTCTCCAGTGTGTTATATTCTTTTGTTTATGTGACGATGTTCGCACGTGATTAGTATGTTGATAGAAACAAACGGCTGCAGCGACTATGTAGTCGCAACCGATATTCTGCATGTACTCAAGTTGCAGTGCATAAGTTGCTACGCCACTTTTTCAACAAAAACGTTGAGGCGCACACTTCTATCACGCACTGTAACATTGATCTCTAATCTATAATATAAAATTGGTAACTATCACAACTGGCGGTTAAAACGTGTTAGCTTTCAGGCCTAGTTTTAGTTTTTAGGCGCAATTGTCAGCTTTTAGGCCTAATTTTTAAGTACCGTTTTAATTTCACAAGTAGCAGCTAACGGAGAATTGGGTTCGAAATTAGGCCTATTTCCCTTATGCAATACGGTACTTCGAGACTTCAAGTTGCTACGGCAACGCTGCACAACGTTATTGCATGCCTAATTTTCAGCTTTTAGGCCTATTTTATTTATTTTAACTGCCGTTTTAATTTCGTAAGTAGCAACTAACAGAGAATTGGGTTCATGAGTAGGCCTATTCTTTCACTCAACACGGTGTCGAGACTAATGTGTCTCGTTAATGAATTTTTGTTTGTATTTTTGTTTACGGTTTAAATGCGATGATCAAATGTTATTATTCGTTGAGTTACGTCGAGAAAGCCTATTAGATAGAAGGAATACGATGTTTAAATTTATCGGTTTTTTTTTTTAAAGTCCACTTTACTACCACTTAAAAAGGCTACGGACAAAGTCGTTGCTATAGTTTTCCCAGCTTTTGCTGTACAGAAGACTAAAACAAGTGAAGGTAGCGCTTGTTTGTCCGTCGTCCCAGGCATGGCCAGTAAAATATCCGGCCTGACCTACAACATTATTAGGGGGATAGACAAAATGGCCGCCATGAGTGGTCCATTTCATTTCTTCGTGGTCTGTTCAGGACTTGACCAAGCAAATCGCATCAGTGAATTTTTGTACGGTGAGTCCCGCCATCTACTGCCAAGTATAGCGGCAGTAACTTAATGCCAGTAATGACCCGGAAAATAGCTTACATGTACAAATAAATAAATTTTCATAATATTTTTGCCACAAAGCTATTCAATTCTCGACTGCATATAGCTCTTCAGTAAATAGCGACATGTTCGTTCATCCGTAAAGTGTTTCAAGGAAGGCAGCATTTTTTGTACTAAGGTTGATAAAAAGCGGAAACAAGACAGATCAATCGCGCCAGTGCCGCATTCGGCAGCCGTATTGTCCAACTCAGTCGTGTGCTATTTTTCATTCAAGATCAGGCTGGTACTGTAGTAGAGCCCTGCCCCAGGATTCAATCTAAAAGGAAGTCGTTAATTATTCTGAATTCCTCCCTTAGTTTTAAAATTTGGCCCTGAACCCTTAACATTTTCAAACTTGTAAATCCGGGGCAATTTAGCCATGCCACAGACCTCCCGGATTTTACAGGAACATGCGGTAATATTTACATGGGCACTCCGTGGGTGCGTATGTGTTCATGTGATATTTTTTATATTAGATGGCCGCACACTGCGCTTCACTGCAGTAAGCTACGCCGGGTGGTTCTTTAAACAGACTATTTGGGCACGTGTTAGCAGATTATTATTTCCATTCCAAATTTTTGTAGCGACGCTGTGTACTACAAATATTAAAAATAATCGCAGAATTAACGGCGGCGGTTGTGCTAATACACTCCCACGTAACGTTCCGTTTTAGTCTTCAGTACAGCCGAAATGGCTGGGAAGATTTTATCGACGACTTTGTCCGTCCATTGCCTTTTTCATTGGTAGTTAAGTGTATTTTAAAAAGCACGGCAAATTAAAACATCGTTGCGTACTTATAGATAAAGCAACTCAAGGAAATCATAACATTTGACCGTCGCATTAACCACTGCAGGAAGACACGCCACCATAGAAAACAAAAGGATTTCGTTTACGACGCATATTAGCTTCATTGATAAATAACCCTCGTCTCCGTGTTGCTCGAATGAATAGGCCTACTCTCGAGCCCAATTCTCCGTTAGCTGCTACATACGAAATTAAAACGGCAGGTAAAAAAAAAATGGACGTAAAAACTGACAATTATGCCTAAAATCTAACAGGCCTAAAAAGCTAACACATTTTAAACCGGCAATTGTGATGGTTACTCCTTTTGGCTTACATAATAAATCGCTGTTGCATTGCGTGATAGAGGTGCATGAGCGCCTCAACATTTTTGTTGAAAACTTGGCAGAAGTGCACCGAAGACCGGTTGTGACTATAGGTAGTCGCTGCAGTCGCTTTTTTAGCTCTGCAGTGGTATGCTGGCCTGCGAGTGACCAGAAGAGTCTAACTTTGGACCCGAATTCGGGATTGCAGGTAGTCTCTCCTTCGAAGCCTAATAATGCGTAACTCCTGGGACAGCATTTGCCTCTCTTCGCTCTCGTTATTAGTCTTCACCACAATGCAGATACTACTCCCATCCCTAATGTGAGTACAGAATCGTAGTAGGTCTGGTAGCTCTAGTAGCTCATGCTTTGGATTTGTGCATATTTTTATGGATGGCGTATATGACTGTTGTTCCTGGAAAAAACTTGGAGCTGCCGGTCTTGTTCCTAAATTCAAGACATTAACGCAAGTAACAGGACATTACAAGACCCAGTCAAATATCAAGAATAAGTTCAAGCAGAGGTTCAAGACTCCATATAATTACATGAAGAATGACTATAAAGAGAGTCTGATAAAACAGTTGAATTAAAATTCTATTTTTAGCCTTCTTGGGCGACTAAAAAAATGGATTTCAGTAACAGGTATATAATGGTGCCATTAGTTTGTGGGTTCATCTACGAACTAATTATTATTGTCTGGTTCGTAGAAAGTGAAGGAAGGAATGGTTTGAAAGTGGCATTATGTGTGCTAAGTGGTTGTAGGATTAACTGGAATATGGAGGCTATCGGATGGAGCAACGTTATTATTCTTCATTCGCTCGTCCATTATAGAGGGGGGGGGGGGAGATGAGGCTTAATGGCGCGTCGACAGCTTGGTCATTAGCGCCAAACCCCTAATCTAAATCTTGTCATACATCTGTACCTCCTGCAAAAATTGAAAAACACCGGACAGGAGGACAGACTTATCGCCCAATTGGCGCACAATGTCATGCGGAAGATGGAAACGACGACGAAAGCCATCAAGATGGCAACAATCAACAAGGAAGTGCCCGACCGTAAGTGGCCGCCGAGACCAATAACATTCAGGAGGATCAACCCCCCGCAAAAGGAAACAGTGCGTAAGTCGAGTGTGACCAATGCGCAAACGGACCAAAACCACCTCCTCACGGCGACTGCGGCGACACGCCGAATGCCATTCCTCAACAGTGCCTTTAATAGCTCGTAATTTATTGCCGTCCATTATAGAGGCAGCCATCTTGGAGTCTCTCTCATATACTGAGCCGTTTCCTAAAATTACCCAACAGAATAGTTCAGCGACCGATTAAAACAAAATCTGCCACTTCCAGCAAAAATGATGTCTTGTGTCGATAGTTTTAGAATGTACTCGCTAGATTTTATCGATATGAAAAATGGCGCGCAGTGTCACGAGAGACATAAGACTTTTAAGATCAAAGGCTATACTCACCATCACAGGCTCATCATCACAACTGTATTGTCGAGGGCGTTGCTAAGCAGCTTTAAGTCAAATCCAGGCCAATAAGTAATAATAATAATAATAATAATAATAATCTGCTTTATTGTACCAATGTTGTTGAGGCACGAAGTCAATTACGACTTGTGTGTGCAAGAGCAAAAAACAAGTTACACGTATAAAATTATTGCAATTATACATATTATACATATACAAGCATTAGTAATTTACTTATTATGTTAGTGTTATTTATCATTATACTATCTATTTAGTCATTATCCATTTTTTATCTCTCGTTCCATTACACTGTTACATATATACATACATATACATACATACAAGATACGTAGTTACGCACAATTACATTACACCAAGTTACATAAATACATGCTTTATTTTACATCAAATTACTTTATCATTAGGATTTGTTAGGTCTTGTCTATGCTGTATCTTATATTAATAATAATAATAATAATAATAATAATAATAATAATAATAATAATTTATTACAGTTATAAAAAATATACAAAATAGAAAGTGAGAAAAACAAAGGAGCACGAAGCTAAAGAAGCTTGTATGTGCAATTTACAAAAACAGTATACAAAATTATATTTTCATATATTATATACATTAGAATTTCACAATAAAATTTTGTTAATACTTATTAAAAATAAAATAAAGGTCATAAAAAAAAAACAACAACAAAAAACTTGTTAATGGTACAAACCAATGGTACTAAACAAGAAAATTCCTAAACCAGGTATCGTGGTAATTACGGAATATTAATTATTTTTCCAAAATCCATTGTTTCAGGTTAACTTTCATCTCGGTAATGTTTGCCAGATTTCTTAGAAATACAGGTATTTTATTAAATTTATTTGGAATTACATAAGCTCTATTCCTTTTTCCGTATAAATTTCTCCAAGTAGGAGTTACTAGCCAATCTGATGAAGTCCTAGTTGGTCTGTTTATTTTAATTTTGAACATGTTATTAAAGTAATTTTGTGTTAAAATTTGATAGTCAATTAATTGTAAAACACTCAAAATTTTGTTATCTTTTAATAAAGTATCAGCTGATTTATTATTGTCTGCCTTTTGAAACAAGACCTTTATAGCTTTATTTTGTAATTTTTGTAGTCTGTGTAGGTAGCTTTTCGTAGTAGTTCCATATATACTACATGCATATTGTATTTGAGAATTAATCCAAGCTTCGAAAAGATTTTTCTTAGTGTTATCGGAAAGCAAAAATCTTATTTTATATAGAAGAGGTATTGTTTTTCTAATCCTGCTGATTGTTAAGTCAATATGCTTTTCAAATTTCCAGTGCTCATCTATTTCAAGTCCTAAATATTTTGAATTCTTTACTTTTTCAATTTTGATAGTTTCACTGCCTAATGTTAAAGTTATGTTTTTTTCTGCATGCTTCAGCATATGAGAAGTTTTAAACTGTAGGAAACAAGTTTTTGTTGGACTAATGAAAAGATTGTTATGTAAAAGATATTCATTTAGAATGTTAAAATCTTTCTGTAGCATGTCGATCATTGTGTCGTAGTTGTACTTTATCGAAAGCATAAAGATATCATCTGCATATAAGGTCAAATATGTGTTTAAATTTAAATTCCCGATATCATTTACATACAATAAAAAAAGTAATGGTCCCAAAATGGAATAATAATAATAATAATAATAATAATAATAATAATAATTTATTCAGTATAAATATACACACATTTCATGTGCATGCACGAAGCTCAAAGAGCTTGTATGTGCACTGAACATATCCAAAACCTAATGTCAGAACAATTTCATAACATGTTTATTTTTTACATTATATTTTTCAGATTTTAACACACACACACACACACGCACAAATAAACAAATACTAAGTCAATAAGATAACGAAGATGCAATTTAAGTTTGATTAATTAGACCTAATAATAGTTCAGCATAAGCCAATTCTTAATTTTTTTTTGATATTGTATCTGGTTAGGGTCTGTCTGATATCCAATGGTATTTCATTTAAAATAGTTGGAATATTATATTCCAGTCTTCTTTTTCCATAGGAGTTTCTCCAAGATGGTATTTTGAGCCATGCTGCATGATTTCGTACATGTCTTGAAATTTTAGTCTGATATGTTAAATCAAAAAAATTATTCGTTATTACTGTCAATTTAAAAAGTAATGAGAAGTTCATTAGGCTGTATTTCTTCAGAATATCAGTAGTTGACATTTTTTTGCGTAGATCTAAACAATGCTTTCGTTGCTATATTTAGTACTTTTTGTAGATTTCCGATGTAGTTATCCGTAGTTGATCCAAAAATTGTACATGCATATCTGACATATGACAGAATCCAAGATTCATAAAGTATTTTTTTTACTTCGATCCCAAAACAGTTGTTAACCTTATACAGTAGTGGTACCATTTTCCTAATTTGTTTTTTAATATTTTCAATATGTGTATAAAATTTCCAACTTCCCTCAATTTGAAGTCCCAAGTATCGAAGGGAGGATGGATACCTGTTTAATTCTAGGGCAACTGTTACACTTAAAATTTTCAAGGCAATCCTCTTTATGCGAAAAAATGCCACACTTTAATTTTTCACTGTGAGATGTAGATACATGCAAAAAGTTGGTTTTCTCATTGTTGATGTAAAGTTCGTTATCATAAAGATATTGATTAATATTGTTAAATTCGCTTTGTAAGTTTTTTACCATTAAATTTTGTTTTTTTATGGATAGTGTCAGAGTGACATCAAGAATACTTCGTCGGCTCCATTGTTGATTCGATGCGGACACAATGAAGGAATAAGTAAGCCGAGACTTGATTGTTGTGAAGCCGAGTACTGCTGCATCGCAACAACGACTGCCCGTCGCATTCAGCGTGACTATTGTCAAGAGTTCGTGACGTCTATTGTTGTGTGTTAACGACCGCCATCTTCGACTTTAGACGTTGTCCTTTGCCAACCATCCGCCGCCTGAGATGGTTATTTAACTATGCTGGTCCGCCATTACGGCGTTCTGGCAAATAGCCCTTTCCGTTAGGCCTACCATTCTAAATTCACTGTTTTATGCCAAGTCACCTGTATAAGTGTAATGCTTTATGCACAATACAATATTAATTCATATTGTAAGTCTCATTTTCCTTCCACGTCATTCACCACGTAACTTTGAACCTCTGGGGTTAGTATTTATTGCTAACAAATGGGCCCCTCTCCAACAAGTGGTATCAGAGCCTCGTGGTTAAAGGATTCATGGATATTCCAAAGTGTACTGAGGGTGAAGAGGAAGACTGGAAGTCGTCTGCTATGGACACCCGAACGAAAAGTAGGGAGAAAAAGAAGAAAGGTGAAGCTTTCATGAAATCGGTCGTCGTTCCCAAGCCTAGCTGTTTTTCCGGATCGACTGTGTAGAAAAGCGTAAAGGCCAGACTACAACTGCGGGATTTAAGTTTCTCGAGAAGACGTGTTGGACCAGGGAACCAGCGGTGTCGTCGTAAGTGAGCGCCGGAGTTTTCCGTAGAAGGGTTTGCCGTGTGGCCGAATGCGAGCACCAGCGACTACTGAGGGATCTGCCGAGCTGCCGAATTCGTACACCAGCAGGACTGAGTCGACAGCTTCTGTAATCCCACCGCATTTGGACTTAAAAGTCTAGAAAAGCGAAATCCGAAATGGCATGGGCGAGCTGATTCACGCTAACTTAAAGCTAAAGAAGTGAAGCAAGGCAAAAATGGCAACAGTAAAAGTAAGTTTTTAACATGCTGAGGCATTAAGAGTTACGGTCAAATAGATGGGAATACTAGTTAAAAATAACGTAGGTTAATCCCGAGAGAATTTTTCTAAAAAGAATGCTGGGTTAGTGCTGCATGTTTTAAAAGGAATATCAGTATACCAGTAGGCCGAAACGCGATCCGTTTTGTTATTGCTAAGTGTGATGTAGAAAGCAACGGATTTTGTAACTAATATTTTTCGCACTACCGCAAGGCTTATTGCATGATTGTTTGCTAGATTACGCGCATTTCATTATTTACTGGATTAGCCACTATAGTATTATGACTTAAATGTGTTCCCGAGCGTATTATTTTAACGTGGGAGGAGGCCAGTGAAAAAAACGAAATTATCGTATCACATGTTTTTATACCCACCTTTAAGGGGAGACTTCTTAGTAAGTTAATGCAT
>JAHWFP010194817.1:0-15446 GCA_023313725.1 Lithobius niger
TATTTTTATTTTCTATTTCTTGAATTAATTCTTCTGTAATCCATTCTTTTCTTTTCTGTTCTGTTTTACTTTTTTTTTGTTATTTCTTTTTTTTCTTTTATTATTCCTATAAATATTATCTATCTGTGTTATTATTTGTTTATACACTTCATCCGGTTCCTTTATAGTGTCTAACATTCTCCAATCCATTTCCTTCATTTCTTTAATTATTTTTCCATGATTTTTTACAGTATAATTCGGTCGATGTTCTTCGTTTAGTTAATTTTTCCCTTGCTACTTTGTTGCAGTTCCCAAAAGAACACATAGTGAAATAATGATCAGATATTTTTTGTTAATATTCCACCTCTTGCTTTGCCTACATTATTTTTTACATATATGTGATCAATACACGATTGTTGCGAATAATTTTCTTTACTTTAAAAAACTATTTCTTCTCTTGTTGGTGAAGTTATTTTTGCCTCAAAACCTAGTTTTGCTAAGGTATTTTCGTAATTGTCTATTATATTTCGTTCAAACTTTTCCTCATAACTTTTTTTTGTTGTAAACTGTCTATATTGATATGACCAATTATAATTTCTTGCATCCAATTTGTTTTATTATTTTTGAGAAAGTCGTTTAATTTTTTAATGAATTCCTTTTTGTGTGTAAATAACTCTAACCATTTCTATTATATTTTAAATTGCGATTTCAATTTCTTTGTTTGCATCTAAATTAATTTCTGTAATAGTAATTTGTAACTTCTTTCTCACAAAAAAACATTATTCCTCTCCTTCTTTTTGTATTTTCCCTTGTCACAGTTTCTTGTGTATACCCATCCAGTTCGTACAAATTCGTTTCTTCTTTTCTGATATTTATCTCTGTTAAAACTATGACATCTATGGCATGCCATCATATTTTTTATTAAACATTTTTCATTATCGCATTTTAATTTTCATTATCGACCTGAATATCCGTTAACGGAAATACTCGGTCGATAATGGAAAAAAAATTTCGATAATGAAAAATATTTTCCGTTCACGGAAAACATTTTTCATTATCAGGATTTAATTTTAATTATCGGATGCCGAATTTTTAAGAATTAAAAGTTCTGTGGAGGCAGTGAACTGAATTCTTCTTAACGAAAACTAAATCTGTATTAAAGGAAATGTGAAGAATAACACGCGTGTTCTGAATTAAAGGAAATTGATTTACCGTGAACGAAAAATCTTTTTTCGTTAACGAAAAATGAAGTTTCGATAATGGAAAATGAAGTTTCGATAATGAAAAATCGGCGATTGGCCAGAGATGGCGCTGGTGTGCTGCACGCACCACTCAGATAACTCAGACGAATTCTTTTACCTTTAGGGTTTGTTGCTGCCGCTGGATGGCGGCACACGTAGAGGAGAAAGGAAGTTTCTGTTCTGGCTAGCGCTATATGTTGATAATGTTGTGGTGTATTTAAGCAGCATTTAAGCAAGACTTTATAGGTTTTAAACAAAAATCTAGACCAAAACCATGTCTACTTCTGCATTGCATACGTTTGTACAGGGTGTCCCACTTAAAACAAACTATTTTAAAAAAATCATATCTCAAAAACCATTACTACAACAACATTTCTACAATAACAGCTCCAAGCCCTCGTGGAAGTCGCCATTTTTGACGACGCGTGCGAGTTTGAGAAGCTAGTCCT
The DNA here is from genome assembly GCA_023313725.1 of Lithobius niger. Classification (NCBI taxonomy): domain Eukaryota; kingdom Metazoa; phylum Arthropoda; class Chilopoda; order Lithobiomorpha; family Lithobiidae; genus Lithobius; species Lithobius niger. The sequence continues at coordinate 1,670 of JAHWFP010194817.1, forward strand.
AATGTGCCAAGGCCAATACAGATAACGTCTTCTTACTTCGCTAATAACATTCTGGTTTCGATAATGAAAATTCTGGTTTCGATAAGGAAAATTGAGGTTTCGAAAATAGAAAATCATTTTCCGTTAACGGAAATTCAATTTTCGTTAACGGAAAATGATTTTCATGTGATAGATAATATTTTTTAAATTTTCCATTGAAATGATGTTTCAAAAATTCATTTCACGTTATCGGAATTTCCGTTAACAACAAATGAATATCCATGAAGTGCAATTACGATTATTTGTCGATAATAAAAAATGTTTTCCGTGAACGGAAAATATTTTTCATTATCTGAATTTAATTTCCATTATCGCCCATGTATTTCCGTTAACGGATATTCAGTTCGATAATAAAAATTAAAATGCGATAATGAAAAATATTTAATAAAAAATCTGATGGCATGCCATAGACATCCCATTTTACCTGTATTTTTAATAGTTTTTCTTTTAAGTCGTCCCAGTTTTTCCTTCAACTTCTAATATTTACTTGTACCGGTATTATCTTAAAAGTACAAACGTTTCCAACATCTTCTTCAAACTTTCCAGAAATTTCTTCACTATTTTCAAAAATATGATTTATGATTTATTTATTATGCTGTGTTCTGATTACTCTGAACATCCTCTTCTCCACGTACAATTATCACTTCTCTTTCATGTTCATTTTTCCTCATCATTATTGTGCCATTCCGAAAACATACATATTTAATGTCATTGTCTCTTGCAAAGTTTCGATCTTTCCAAAACAGGCTTTTGTGGTGTTGTGCCATATTTTCATTTATGCAGACTCTTCTCAGGTTTCCGTTCCTATCCATGTCGTCATTTGTCACTACTTTTTTCTTCTGCTGCAACCACCAATCTCTGCAGTCTCTGTGTTTAAATTGAACAATCAGGGTGCTGGGTTTTTCCTTGTTTTTATTTGATATTCTGTGAGCTGCGTCCACTTGTGAGTGCTCAAAACCCCAGACATTGAAATTTTCTGCTAATATCTGTATTATATCTGCAGTATCTTCGTCTTGTAGCCAACCTAACTGGTTTATTTCCAGATTGCTATTTCACTCATATTGTTCTTTTTCTTTGTGTTCTCGCGTCATTGTTTCTATTGTTTACTATGGCATGCCATCAGATTTTTTATTAAACATTTTTCATTATCACATTTTAATTTTCATTATCGGCCTGAATATCCGTTAACAGAAATACATGGCCGATAATGAAAATTCAATTCCGATAATAAAAAATGTTTTCCGTTCACGAATTCTCAGTAATGAAATATAAATCTGTATTTAAGGAAATGGGAAGAATAACAAGTGTGTTGCGAGTTAATAAAAATTGACTTACTGTGAACGAAAAATCATGTTTCCTTAATGGTAAACTAAAGTTCGATAATGGAAAATACTAGTTTCGATAATAAAAAATGCTAGTTTAGATAATGGAAAATACTAGTTTTGATAATGAAAAATGCTAGTTTAGATAATGGAAAATACTAGTTTTGATAATGAAAAATACTAGTGTAGATAATGAAAAATACTAGTTTTGATAATGGAAAATATTAGTTTTGATAATGAAAAATACTAGTTTCGATAATGGAAAATCACTTTTCATTAACAAAAATTGAATTTCCGTTAACGGATATTTAATTTTGTTAATGGAAAATTATTTTCATGTAACTAGATAATATATTTGTTCCTCTTTGACATGATGTTTCAATAAATTTATTTTACATTATCGGAATTTTCGTTAACAACAAATGAATTTCCATGATGCGATATTACGATTACTTGTCGATAATGAAAAATATTTTTCGCGAATAGAAAACATTTTTCATTATCGGAATTTAATTTTCAGTATCGACCAAGTATTTCCGTTAACGGATATTCAGGCCGATAATGAAAATTAAAACGCGATAATGAAAAATGTTTAATAAAAAATCTGATGGCATGCCATAGTTTACTCAAGTGCATTATTTCTTACTTCTTTATTTTCTAATCCTTGTATTCTATCTTCCAGTTGCTTTACTTTCTCCTTCATCACTTCATGTTCTTTTTTAAGGTCTTGTTGTTCCTTGCTAAGCAAGTCTATCGTTTGAATAACGTTTTCTAGTGCTTTATTTGCAGAAATCAGTTTGTCTAGTGTTTCTTCCATCTTTATCATTCTTGCTTTCGTATCTTTGTTTTGTTGTAATATATCTTGTTCACTTAGTTTTTCTTCTGGTCCTTTCTTCTTCTATTTGTTATCTCCTTCTTCATCAATTTTTCCATCCTCTTCTCTATTACTTCCTCCATCTAATACTTCCTCTGAATATGTTCTTCCTTTTCTGCATCTCATGCACTTCCATTCTTCTCTTTTCTTATCTCCCATTGTTTTCCATGTTTTAGTTGAGACTCCAGCACATTCATAATGATATTTTGAATTGCATATTCCACATTTGACACAATCTTCCTGATTTCCTAGTTTATTCTCGCATTCCCCACACCTGGACATCTTTTTGTTTACGAAGTTTGATTTTGGTTTCATAAGTTCAACAAGTTTTGTTCTGAGTCATCACTTTTTGAACTGCGCTTGTGCTTTTTGTTCCGGTTTGACACCTTTTAGTAGACCCCTCAGCCTCAGCCGTTCAATTTTACGTTATTCGGCTGGCTAATGAAAAAATCCGCCCGATATTCGGCTAGCCAATCTTAGCAGACAATTTTTTCAGCCGCTAACGGCTTAAGTCAATTTCGGCAACTATCGGCTTAGCCTACACTAATTTTGGCAATTCCTACATGAAAATCGGAGCAATATAAAAAATTTTAGCAGCTAAAGCATTATTCTGTAGCCTATGCAGGTTTTAGTTTTACGCCACATCAAATGTTAAGTAGGCCATGTCAACACAATTTTAACACATGAAATATGCTGCAAATCAAAGCCTATACAGGGTGGTCCACAAAAAACTGATGACCCAACATTTTCTAAGTCCAACTTTTCTAGTTAGCACCCCTCAAACCAGAAGAGGACAGAAATAAACTCTAATGAAACGGGAAGATTTCTGTCCTCAGGGAGTTTCAGTCATGTGACCAGCTCAGGACAAGCTCATTGGCTAAAGCTGGCAGGCAGTGAAGAGCGGATTGACGCCATATACCCCAACCAATCCTGTGTTATCGGTCTCTCAATTTGGTGAGTGATGCCAAGTGGAAGTTTTTACGTCTGATTCACATTTCGAAGATTCAGGGTACAAATTCACGCTGTTCCAAAAGTGAGACCGAATCGCAACTGAGTGTGATATTTAACAAATTAAAAATTATTTTATGGCTAGCCAGTATATTTTTTGGCGGCGGCTGGTTAATGGCTAGCCAAACAAAAATAAGGTGAATATTCGGCTAACCTATTTCCGGCGGCTGATGGGACTACCTTTCAGTTTCCGAATGCATTTTCGAACACACTGATTTTTAAGCTCTCCTTAAACTTCAAATGTTTTCTCAGTTTTTGAAAATTTCACTTGTTTCTGATTCACCAATTTTGCTGTACAGGATCTCTGTGTTTTTAAATTCAGCTCACATGAAAATATTTCGAGTTCTACTAATTCTGTACCCTACTATTCTTCATATCTTTCCCAGTGATTTCACTTTGTCCAAGCTCGGGCAGGCATGTGTCGGAATAATAATAATAGTAATAAACATTTGTTGTGCAAATAGAGCACGACCGGTCAGGTTAGGGCTTGTTGACCACTTAGTACCAGCTGAGCTAAAACCAACAGAATTTTGGTCTAAGCAGGAATGGACCCAGTTTAGCTCTCTCTAAAAGTCTCCTGAAGGAGCTGAATGAAGGGGCATTGACAGTGACTTCTGGCAATGAGTTTCAAGCTGGAACCACTGAGACACTGAAGAAGTGATGCCTACAATTTAATTTGTGAATTGGGGTGTCAATTTTTTGCAATGACACCTAGTTTTTGTTTAACTAGAACTCATTTCAAGTATCGATAACTCAGGGGTGTTAACCCATGTAAAATTTTGTAAGTGAGGATAAGGTCGGCCTTCAAATGTCTAAGTTCCAGGTAGTCAAGGTTTAAACGTTTCAGAAGCAGGTATACGTCAGATGTCTTATACCGGGGAATGAGTTGGTGAATTTCTCTGAACCGATTTGATTCTGTCAATGTCTTTTAGCAGACCCAGTGAACACGTCTGACTTTCATATTCCAGGGTTGGGGATACATGCCCAGACAAAAATGTTGGAGGTCCACGAATTAAATGACGACACATGACAGCAGATCTGCGATTGGTACTAAGTTTAAAGTTTTCACAGTGGGAAGATGTTTTCACGTCGTGCCTGAATCAAATGCCTAGATCTTTAGTTGAATCAGTCAGTGGTAAGTCAATGGAGCCTCCTCGATAGGTGCAACGTTTTTCTCTGTTGTCAACTGCAAAGTGCATACATTTGCTGATGGACAGTGGTAGCTTCCAGTCGTTGGCTCATTTTGTGACGTCATTCACGCCCTCCGAAGAGATTTATGGTCTGCCTCCGTTAAAACCACCGAATGTAGTTCAAGATGGTCTTCAAATTTCTGCTGGTTTGCGTATTGATTGCAAGACAGCTCAGTTAGGTAATGTGTAATGATAATGATGATGTTTAATCAATATAGGACAGGCACGAAGATCAGGAGCTTGTATGTGCACTGATACATTTACATATACAAACATTTTACTTAAATATCCATAGGTTTTGCAGTTAAGAAAAATACAATTTTTTTACATCATTCATAATTGGTCGTGATTTTCATACGTTCATGATTTCAATTGGTTTTACAACATTTTTATATCATGATTTTTCAAGATGGAATTAAAGAATAAATTTTATAACTCATTCACATACCTTGTGGATCCATTGTTTAATTTTTTCGCATTTCGTTATGGTCCTTGATGTCTCTTAGATAGGCTGGTATGGTATTGAATACTTCTGGAATAATGTATTGATTTATCCTTTTTCCATAAGAATTTGTCCATTTTGGAATCTGGAGCCAAGCATTTTGGACACGTGGGACACGTACAACGTGTAATTTATGGGTTGAATTAAAGTAGTATTTGGTAATTATTATAAATTTGAAAAGAAATTTAAAAGTGAACAGTTTATTGATAGTCTAGTTCAGCAGTTTTTTTTATCACTGTGTTTTCCGAACAGTACTTGTACAGCTTTGTTTAATGTCTTTTGCAGTCTTTCAATTAGATTGTTAGTTGTAGATCCAAAGATGGTTCAAGCATATCTGACGTTTGAGATAATCCAAGCTTCATAAAGTATCTTTTCTGTTTTAGAATCAATGAGATCTCTAATCATGTATAACATTGGTAAGGTTTGTATGATTTTCTTTATCAGCGTTTCAACATGATCATAAAATTTCAGGTGGTGGTCACTTTCCAAGCCAAGATATTTTGCAGTTTTAACATGTTTTATTTTAGTACAAAGGCAAGGTTTTAAGCATAGGCAGTCAAAACTATGGAGGATTATTTTAGTATGTTCCCGAAACATGTGTGATGTGGTGATATGCATAAAGCATGTTTTTTCTGCACTGATGTAGAGTTCATTTTCATAAAGATATTCGTTTAAAATATTGAAGTCCATTTGGACGTTTTTTTTTTATCTTGGTCATAGTGAATTGAAAGGGTGAAAATGTCGTCTGCATATAGAATAAGTTTATTTATAAAATTTTGTTCAGCAATATCGTTAACATAAAGTACAAAAAGCAGGGGTCCTAAAACTGATCATTGTGGAACACCAAAAATAACGTCTTTCCATTCACTAAATGTATTATTTATCTTAACACAGCATTTCCTGTTGTTAAGTAACTCATGAGAATATTTAGCATCTTACCTATAATACCACATTTATACATTTTTTATAGAATATTTCTTTATCTAATGTGTCAAACGCCTTTTGTAGGTCTACAAGGATTGCGCCAACGTGTTTTCCTTCATTTAATGCGCGGTTTATATTGTCGTAAATGTGTGAAGGGCATCGTCAGTTCCTATGTTTTGCTGAAAACCAAACTGAAGCTCATTTAAGACTTCATAATTATTCAGAAAAGCAGTTATTTTAAATGCAAAATATTTTCAACAATTTTATTAAGGAACGGTAATAATGCGATTGGTCTATAATTATTATAGTCAAGCTTATTGCCTTTTTTGTAAATGGGTCTAAGTACTTGTTGCTTTAGGCTTGTAGGCCAAATTTCTTGTTCAATGATAGTGCTGATTAGTATTTTGATAAAATACGCTGGTTGTTCTTTGGTTTCGAGGAAGTGTTCCATAATGAAACCGTCATATCCACAATATTTTCTAATTTTCCAATTATCAATAATAGTAACTATATCGTGCGATGTAGGTTAATCAATTTGTATAGAGTTATTCAAGTTTGTTCCCAGTAACTGGCTACATTTTTTTTCTGGTTTTTGTTGTTCCATGTTTATTTGTTATTTTGTGTTTTTTTTATATAAAAAAAAATATATAAAATATCATTTATTTTCTTTCAGATAACGGCACTGTCAAGTTTATGGCTATGAAAAAAATCTTGGTAGTATTTTTGTTTAGCAAGTTTAATATTAAGTTTAGTCTGTTTTTTAATAGTTTTGTATAGGGTTTAAGTTGTTCGTTTGTATTATAAGTATTTTTACTAATTTGCGACCACAGCTTATTTTTGTAATTTATTTGTGTTAATAAATTTTTATTCATCCATTTTTTTTTTTTTTTTGCTGCTTTTTTTTTTAAGTCGTTTTATTCCTGTTATAAATATGTGTTATTTTTACTTCAATTTCTTCGTCAATTTGATTTGGGCAATCAAGCAAGTTTAAAAAGTCCCAGTTAAAGCATTTTAATTGTCTAATGATGTTTGCATTGTAATACTTAGTATAGCACTCCTTACTAAGAATGTCTGTTTTAATGGTTTGTTCATTATGCCATAATTGAAATGCTGTGAAATCGTGGCCTGCTAGTTTAATTTTGATGACGAACGATTTACATTGGCAATTTGATGTTTTATTATAAATTAAATCAAGGCATGATTTTTTAATTTTCCCATTCCGAAGCTCTTCTCGTGTTGGTGAGTCTAATTGTTGTGTATAGCCTAATGAAGCCATTGTATTTTGAAATTTTCCAATATCATATTTTTCGGATATGTCTTGATGGTTTTCAAGGAGATTTAAGTTGAAGTCATCAATAAGTATGCAATTGGCTTTTTTATCTCTAGAGTTAAGTAATTTTTTTTAAAATTCAGATGTGAATTTTATTCAGCTTGAAGAGGGTTGTTTGTATAAAGCTATAATTTTAAACGTTAAGTTATTAATTTTAAGTTTCGTTATTGTTACATCATTTTGATCAATTTTGATATTTTCGCATGTCACATCCTCTAGGTAACATGATTTAATGAAAGTTAAAATGCCTCCTCGTCTTTGTTAAGTCTACAGTTACTAAATGTTTTATAGCCCGCTAAGTTATAGAGATGTGTTTCATTGTATTTAATATTAATTTCAGTAAATATAATCATATCCCACTCATAAATAACAGATTCATATTCACAGAGCCACTTATCCCAATTCGGCATACAGCTGCGAATATTAGTGTGGAGACATTGAAAATTGAAACCACAGTGTTTAATGAAACCTGCTTCAAGTTCATGGAAGTTGCACTGTAGACTTCGTTTATGTAATCTGAAGTCTTCATCTTCGACATTAGATGCCCTTACTAGTTTGGATTTGTTGGTAGTCAGTGACTATTTTTTGCAGATCTTCTTTACTTTGTATGTGGGTCGTTTTTGTCTTGTTTGATGTTTATTTTTCCGTCCTTGAATCAAATTTAATTGCATAGTCTTTTTAGTTCTTGTTTGGTTTTCCATAGTAGGTTCTTGTAAAATGGAGTTAAGTGTTCGTTTACGAAAGTTTTTTCCGTATTTCCATCGTTAAACAGGTCGTTGTTTGTCAGTTTTCCTTTTTTTTGTGTGGTTAGCCATGCGTCCCTGTCCACCCTTTTTCTGAACTGTTAGGAGGGCGTGTCTTGCTTTTGGTTGGCAGACGATGTACCCTGTCGATGTGTCTGTCGTTGAAATTTGGTAGATTGATTGAGTCTGCTAGTCGATAAATAGTATCTCTCAAATCTTCATTTTGCTCTGTTTCGACTCCGTAGATTTCATTGTTTTTATTTCTGGAGTATTGTTCACTTTCGTGTTGAGTCTGCTTGATGTGGTTCACTGTTTCTTTTCGTTCTGTGGTGTCCTCTTTTTCAAACTTGATGTTTTTAATTTTTTGGTCTAGTAAGTTGAGTCTTTTCCTTATTTCAAGGTTTTCATTTTGTGCTTCCTGGGTTGCTTTTATTTCTTCATATTTGGCATTTGGGAATTCCATGCTTTCGAGAAATTTTCATTTACTTTTGTAAATTTTTCGAGTTTTTCTTCTATTATTTTGATGCATTAATGTAGTTGTCGTTTCTTTTAAACAATTCAGTATTCTCTTCCTGTATTCTCTTCCTTTCTCATATTTTTTTTCATGTTTTCTCAAGTTGGGAGAGCATTTTTTTCATTTTTTTTCCAAGATAGCGGTTAACTTCCTTTCAATATCCTTGATAACAGTAGGGGTTGTTCCTTCATGGTCACTCTCATTGTCATTTTCATCGTCCGTGTGATTTTTTCTGATCCTGTTCTTGTTTTTTTTTTGTTGCATTTTTTGCATTTCCAAGAGTCTCTTTTTCTCTTGTTTCCAGCCACGAATTGTGGAAAGTGCTAAGCCGGAGCATTTAGTGTCGTAGTGGATTTTTATTTTACAATTGGCACTGGTTAATGTCACCTTCGTTTGTCTTAAGGCTATTTTCACACTCTCCGCATCAAGACATGACGGTATTCTGAATTTTTTCATATATAATGCTTTCCTTGTCGGCTTATGTACAATAGTTTTAGGTTTTGCACTAAGTTGTAAATAGCAGTATGACACACTTAGGACTTCCGTAGTTCGATTTGTGCAGAAAGTTGAGAAGTAACGTATGGTCCACGACAGATTCCGTAGTTCGTACGCCCGTTTATGACCGCAGGCATAAAGTTACGTATGGTCTAGAAGGGCTACCGTAGTTAAGATTACAGTAGACCTGTTTCCGACGGCAGATTAAAAACGTTTGTAACTTTCTTTTGGCGATACACAGTAACTCGCGGCTTTCTGTAGTCGAAGCACAAGGGTTTCTTACCTTTTTTTACCTTTTTACCTTACCTTTTTTTACCTTTTCACCTTTTTAACCTTTTTACCTTTTACCTTTTCACCTTTTACATTTTTACCTTTTCAATGCTGGATGGTGTAAATTTTCTAGGAAAATGTCGTTTTTCAGTGGAGTGGATTCGTCCATGCTGGTTCATTGTTTTTTTTTTTTGATTCATCATATGATTAATGGCAACAAACGCACAGGCGCCCTCCCCACTCCTAAACTCTTCAGTTATTATAGAATTAGAATGCCAAGAGTAGGGCTAACAGAGGTATACTGCCCAACAGACGGGCATTTCCAATCTATAGTGGCTTGAGTGATCCGCACCGTGTGGAAAAACACTCTTCTTCGTACATGGCATTATTTAAGACTTGCCGCTGAGATGATCGCGCATGGGGGAAGGGATCAGGGGCCGACCATCAGGGTGTTCAGGATATTCAGCTGAACACGAGCCTTGGGTTGCAAGGGGCCATTCAAGGGCTCAGCATAGTGCAGAATCAGAATGCAGAATTGCCTATGAATTTAAAAGAAAAAGCCACACATCCACAAAAAGCTATTAAGCCAACGATCAAAATACCTTTTGAAAAAAAAATTTAAAAAAATATTTTTTTCACATTTTTTATAAGTGTTCTTCTATTGGGTGGGGGGAGACCTTTGATTAACTTGTACATGGGCCCAAAGCGTACTTGTTCCGCCACTGGGAGGGATTGAGGTTTAACGATGAGTGGACAGCTAGGTCATTAACTCCGACCTCAGTCACAGCAGAGTGGTGTGTGTTGCCACTGCATCACACATTACAGAATTACAGAGATGTTAACCAAACCTTAGACTAGATCTTGTCACATAATTATCTGCACCTCCCGTAAATGTTTAAAAAAAATCCAGACAGGAAGACAGTCGTGCAGAGAAATTGTGATAATTGAGGTAGCAATGTTCCAATTTCAACTTTTCGAAGCAACATTGTGCCAATTTCAAATTTTCACTGGCAAAAGAATTCACACGCCCGCCCGTTTTCATTGTGTCATTATTTATGTGCTGCGTTGTAGCACACAGTAAAGAGGGGCCTGTTCGCAGCCTGGACAGAATCCGTACCGCCCAAAGGGGGAAACCTATCCAGGACTGAGTCAAAGGCACTAACATGCTGCAATAGGAATAGGGTACAACCCGAAGTTTCCCGTACCCCACTCCTCAGTCCACTTCTGTCTGAACCGCTCCCGAATAATTGGTTTCACCGCCTTAGCAGACGTGACTACAGTTTCTTCAGGAGCACCATCAGACCACATTGTCTTCGCTAGTCCATCCGCCTGAACAATGCTATGTATCCCAGCATGACCCTTGACCCACTCTAACACAACAACCCCCGTTTGCAACGCCGCCCACAATTTTCCGCAAATTAAGTAGATGAGAGGATCATTTATCTCAAGGCTCTTACAGCCCCTCGAACCGAACGAACGGCCGACTGGGAGAGAATTCTAAAAGATGGCAAGCTCATGTCGAGAGCCACATCCAAGGCAACTGAAATTGCGACCAGTTCACAGACGGTGCTGGAACTCACCGCTCACACCCTGCGGCCCAAAAAAAATACCTTGATGGCCGTGATCACCACTCCAATCCCGCCTTCCCATGCCTCGCGTTTAAAAGAGGCATCACAGTAAACATCACATTCAGTGTTCCTTGGTAGGAAGGCATGAGCAAGATCCAAACACCAGGCCCACGGGCAAAATGGGTTAACCCCACCTACAGTAAGCGGTTGATTGCCACCAATCAGCTGCAACAAGGTCATTTCCCGGCTTCCGTGCCTATTGCCTCCCTAGTCCTGGCACTGACTTCAGCATAGTTTCACAAGATCTTGCCAACGACATCTACTGAACCTATCACAATGTTTCTGCAACAAAGAGACACCAACAGCTTTTCTGAGCGACAGTACAGGGGTGGCTCCAAGCTCTCAATCCACAAGGCTTGAATTGGAGTGGACATCAGGCATCCTGAGATACTGATTCACAGCCACTTGAAGCGACTTGACATGCCTCCGAGCACCACACAAGAACGGTAGTGGTAATCAAGGAGGGAACGGACAAATGTCATGTATACAGACAACAATGATCCCCTATCAACACCCTTTACATAAGAGAGCACGCTCAGAATCGCCGACCGAGCCCAGACCTTCTCAAAACTCCTCACATGGGCGTTCCACTCCAGCTGATCATCCAAGATAATACCACGGTACTTGACTGAGGGTTTTTGGGTGATCATCACACCCCCAACAGAAATATTCAGCAGTGCTCTCGGCCTGACCACTCATTGCCTGAAGACAACCAGTTCCATCTTGGCCGGAGCCAACAACTAACAACGTTCAACCAGGCGATTTGAAATGTCACACAGTGCCTGTTGGGCTCCGGAGATGCAGTCGTCCACCTCATTGCCTGCAAACCACATCGCAATGTCATCTGCGTAGCAGACAATGTTTGCTGACGCACCTATCTCAACAAGAACCTCGTTTATTGCCATCACAAACTGAGTGGGGCTAAGATAGCTGCCCTGCGGAGGGCCGCGACTCGAGCAAGCCTCCTCAGACCAATACCCATTAACTCGGGTCACAACCTTCCGAACGCCCAGGAGTACAACAATAGCATTTGTCAACTTGTTTCCTACACCCATCTTGCCCAAAGCACTCCGGACCCAGTCAGTACTGACAGTGTCGTAGGCTGCTTCAATAATGCTGACTATTAGAGCCGAGTTGAAAAGTTTCAAAGTTAGTTGAGTAACAATCACTGCATGTACGATCGTTATGGCGGGCTTTTCGCTCTTGTTATTCATTTTTTTCAGGAAAAGTCATTCTTGGGAAGTTGTTTAAAATTACTTTTTCTACAACTTTGCTTCACATTGTCTTTTTTAAATATTTGTATTTACGGCGTTATTTGGAAAAATCCGTTTTTTGGCGGCCATTTTCCAATATGGCGGCCAAATGCCCACGTGGATATGTTATCACCCTAGTGCATTTTGATATTGGACAGGTTACCTACATGATCCACTTGAGTGATTCTCCATACATTGAAATGGTTCACAGAACTACCCTTAGCAAGTGGACTACATGATAATATTTACAATAAGATCTAGGTTTGGGGTTAATTTAACATCTCCGTAATGTGTGGCGCAGTGGCTACCCAGTACCCGCACCACTGCACTGTGTCTGTGGTTGGCACTAATGACCTAGCTGACAACCTGCCGTAAAGGCTCAATTTCCCCCCCCCCCCCCTCACCATCTTTCATTAACACGTTGGCTGCTGTAATACTAATTTATTTTTACTCCTGTGGTGCTTTTGCTATATTTCCTGAAGCTATCGTCAGATTTTTTCCCCGAGGGTATCCAAATATCCGTTGTGAAAAGTTCAATATGCAAATTAAAAAATAACGTGTGCATCACCGGTGAGACACAGGCACACCAGATATCTAATTCATTTGGTGTGCTTTGCGTATCCTCGGTGATGCACAAATTAAAGATGGCGGCTGTGAATCTCTGGTGATGCACATGGCATCTAGGACGACATATGGTAAACTGCGTTTACCGGACTAGCAGATTCACGGCTTAAGGCGCAGCCAGCATCGATACCTCGGGTTTGAGATTATAGGTTTGCAGCCACCATAATGATTAGCATGGGGCAAAGATGAATCGACTAGAGAAGATGGTTCACCAGGGGTTTTTGTAATTATTGTTATCGGCGAATAAGCTTGCACCGTAGTGTGATGTAATAAACACCATTTACGTTTTATCTGAAATATTTCCACACAAACCAATGACGTCACGTATTTCTGTGCTGTGTGGATCCAACATGGCCGCGGTTCTTGGTCTGACGAATCGACGCAAATATGGACTAACAAATTACTGAAAACTCATTATGAAACGTAAGCCGGACAACTCCGAACGTAAAAATTGTATTCTAGTGTATTAAGGTATTGAAATCCAATCGGCAATATGACTGAAAATGAACAACGTTTTTTTGTATCCGGTCAACATTGCTGGCATCGCTGGCTCGCTGGCTCAAAATGGTAGGCCTAACGTAAAAGTACGGCAGCACTATGGCACAACCGGGGAGATTAACCGTGAATCGCTATCTCAACATCTCCGCAACACCGTTCGATGCCTCCCGGTTGTTGTTTATTATTTATGACAAGTCAGTTCAAGCTGTACGGATTTATTAGCAGTTATTTTATACATAAAAAAATAAAAAAAACAACAATCCACTCGGATTTTGAGTCCCTTACTGCCCGGTGTTCTAGTCACACAAAAAAAATGCTTAGTTTTTTTCAGTTACTGGTTTGATAAGTGCATTGCGTTATGTTTTCTGAATAAAGTTGTTAATTCGTAGCACATCAAAACTACTCACCTGTTTGCATACGTGCGTGCGCTGCGGAGCCAACGATTTTTTTCTAATAGTGTTTTATTAACACACTGTTGTGTCCAGGACTTACACGTAAAACTTGAGATATTCCAGGGTATTTTTTTTCCCTTTTTGGCTTAATAGAAACATTTATATTATTCT
>JAHWFP010194817.1:19146-29803 GCA_023313725.1 Lithobius niger
CCCCCCCCCCCCCCCCCCCCTTCCCCCTCCCATCCTTCCTCACACTTTGTCGTGTACGGGTCGAAAACGGGCTCCTTGTAATCATTTCAACGCTCGGCGTCGCCCACTTCTCGTACGCAGCGCCACTAGCGGCGCGAAGAAAAAGTTATTTCCGATTCTCCCACAGCACGGGCGCATTTCCCAGCCTGGTGTTGAACTAACCTTGGTTTAGGGCGTTGGCTGGATTCGCTCTAGCTGTCACCATCGGCCAAGGTGAAAAAAGTCAACTCATTCAATCATTTAAGAAGGTTGGTGGTTTAATGGTTCGTTCGTTTGGTTTAATAAGTTATTGTGATTCGTCTGTTATGGGCTACTTGAGTAAATTTTGAATCTGCTGCTGAATATTAAGAATACACAGCGAACATAAATATAAATTTTGCTACAAATAGTATTCCGTCTGATAAAAACATATATCGAAGTTGTTATCTGTTATTGGTGTTCAGCCAGGGCCGTAGCTAACCCCCCCCCCCCCGCCCTGGGAGGACACGCTGCTAATTTTACGGGTTCCCAGCCCCCTCCTCCCCTTCCCCCCCTAACAAAAAACCCACCCCTCCCTTCTGCTACAACTGTGAATAGGAGGAGCCACCCTATTACCGGGTGGTTCGGGAGGGGGGGGGGTGACAGAATCACTAACCACCATCACATTTCAACCTAATGTTTACATTTCTTCCCCTCGTCACAATTTTAATGTCATTTTAAATTTAGTTCTTCAATAACGACAATGACAACGTGTATACTGATGTGTGCATCTAGGCACACGCTAGTGTGTCGTCACAAACTCAACGCCAGTTCATGCACGCACGTGATGCACGAGAACAAACTATGTAACCTCCAATTATTTGTACCCCTGAAATATGAGATTTGTTTAACATTTATGTAATGTGTGGCGCAGTGGCAACTCGGACCACTGTGTCGTTACGTGTTAAGTGTGTTTCTAGTTTTTTTTTTCCCAGATTGCGTCATTTCGACTCTTACCATTCCCAGTTATGTCAGTGCTATTTTTTATTTTAAAAAGTGATGCGATGTAGGAAGAGTGACATAGGTCTATCTCACTCTTGGATGTAGTTATATGATTTTTGTGAAATGCGGAAAAAAATGTCTGGTACTGCACTGCATCTTTATACCGAAGAAACATCAGGTAAAAATATCAGTGTCGGTCTGGAAAACTGGAAAAATCAGAGAATTTCACCATGAGATTTTGAATGCCACAATGAATAACATGTGCTATCCCTTGCCTTTCCACGCACACCAGATTTGGTACAACCATCCGCTTTTGGCCTGCAGCAGCAGTCAGGGCCGTAGCCAGGAATTTTTTTATACCCCTGCACCAGAATTAAAATGAAGCGCCTCCCACCCCAAACAAAAAATCTCTCATTTCCCAATGAATTTTTTTTTTCTTTCGTCGTGCTTAATGTAACCAACCATACCTGGACTTGAAAACAAATTACCAAACAAATTGTTTTAACGCAGTAATCAACCATTTTTTTTTATTAACAATCAGCATTTTATAATAATAATAGTAATAATATATGATTTATTGCACCAAGAAGTGCAATAGGTGAGAAAGGGTCAGACATGCTGACCACTAACAGCGCACCTAAAAAGAAAGCAAAAGAAGATGTCACTGCAAAAATGTTAACGGCAAAAACAATTGGCAATTTGTATGGTAGTCAAAATCAAAATTAGGTTTCATGATGAATCACAAACCTTTTCTTGTTGATTACCGTTTCCGTATTTCAAAAAGGGCTCCTGAAGCAGGCTTTTTAAAAGATTTTAGCCAATTTCATGTCTGGCGTAAAATTGTATTGAGATTATATTCCAATATGTAACCTTTAATTTTCTTTGATTGGAATTTTAAGATTTTTTTTACATGATTCGGAAAGCATAAACTTTCATTTGAAACCTTTACCACCTTTTTACGTTACGTAGTTTTCGGGAAGTAAATCTCGTTTGTAAACAAAACTCAATATCTATCGTAGTCCACTGTAAGGACGCGTTTATGCAGCGACTCGCCTTTTCATTCTCGCAGCTAGAACTCAATCGCGATGGCTAAGGTGACATTGCCATGGTAACAACGCTAAATGGATTAGCGAAATCCGACATCGTTTGAGTAAATATTTGCAGTCTTATAATCCGTGCTGATAATATAAAGAATTCCTCATGACGAAACAATTTTCCCAAACACTTCTGAACTCACGTTATTTGCTGTTTTCGTTGCGAGGCGGCAGACATAAAACCGCCGCCATGTTGGAATTTGAGGTGATTTCTAGCTTCCAGCTGCGAGAATGCAAAAGCGAGTAGTTGCGTAAACGTGCCCTAAACTTTGTGCTCCTCGGCTTGAAGAAAACCTCCGCACGTGCGGGGGCTGCGGGGGTGCTAGCTACGGCCCTGGCAGCAGTCACTTCACGTTCACCTTTAACGACATCATCATCATTTTTTTAAATGTCGCCACCTCCGAAGATTTTGCCACCTCTGACAGTAAAGCCAAGTTTGACCCCACCTGTTACCAAATCCATCCGTATCAGTCACACATGAAAATACAGCAAGTTAGACCAAGTCGGTGACTGCGCTAATATTTAGAAACACCAACTACAACAAACGCCATGTAATTAACAATAATATAACAATTCCACCCTTTCGTATAAACTTTGCAGCAAAGAACGTGCCCTCGGCATCACTGTAACAGTTAATCACTACGTGTACATGACCACTTCGAAGCGCTTCAGAGGGATGCGTATCGCGTCCGTGGGTCTTGTAAACACCCGTTCGTGGCGCTTTCTCCCAATGCGCTTCACGGAGGTGGTTTGAGAGTCTGTATCGCATCGTCTTTGTGCATGTAAACACTCGCAATCGCTTGAATCGTTGGCGAACGCCTGGTAAGATGGCAGACACAGTTACGGTGCCCACGTAATTTGTGCTGGTGCCATTCCAATTTTAGGTAAATAAACTGAAAACAAGTGTACATGATTAGGAAGACCACTAAGTTTTGATTACATTTGCTTACTTGGATCTAAGCTGACCTAGTTTATTACACGCAGGGGGTAGAGCAGCGTGGGACTTGCTCACTATTCCCCAAAGGGAGGGCAGGAAGGAAGGGTTTTCCGATCGCACTGGCCGAATCGTCTTCTTTAGCGGATTGGCCCTAATCGCGATCCTTCGTCTTGTAAACCAGTCCCGTTTTTTTATGCATATTTCAAAGCGCATCGCTAAAATGGGCTTTCTTGTGGCCATGTAAACATAGTGAATGTCAGCTGCTCAATACAATGTGCTGCAGTAGCAAGGCCAGCTAACGGATTCACATGATAAAAATGACATTTATTTGCATCCCTCATGAAGCATTCCACATTGTGTACCATAAATTGAAAATGTCCCTTCTATGTTGTGGAAACAGTCACTGGTATCAGTACTTAGGAAAAGTTGCGTTGCTTGAAAAGTTGCAAGGAAGAGCAGAAACTACGGTGTACCTGTATGTCGGAGCACTTCTTATCCTGAATAAAGTTACTGTACTTGCCTGCCACTGAATGGAGAAGACACAGAGGTAACTGGCCCAAGATCTACAGAACACCTAATTTACGTTAGTCTTTGCACCATAGGGCATTAGAACTACGTCTAAAATAAAACTACATGTTAGCTTCGCTCCATCCTGACGACCGTAATTGCACCGTGGAGGGTAAGCCTCTTTAACTGCAACAAATCTGAACTTGATTCACCTGCAGCCTGCCCTCTCTTTTGAACTGTTACTCTTTCACGCAAATAATTCGGGGTAGAACGGAGATAACGTATCAACAGGGTGTTCATTTGCTGTAGAGTTTTGGTTTTTGAAGCATTAGGTGCATACAGTATAAGTTTCGAAGCAAACCATGATTTTGCACTAATGCTGGTTAAAAGCAAAGCTACTTGCTTATCGTCTGGTACTTCATATGCAGAACAATGTGGTCCTACAAACTCGAAGTTTACAACTTTGAGTCGATTTGGTAATGTCCGCGCCATATTTACCATAACTCGGAACAACAGATATGGCATGAACTCTACTTAACTTTAATTTTAAAGTCAAGTGCGTAAGGTTATGCCCAATCTTTAAATTTCCTCTTTTGCACAGAGCAACAAGCAGAAGGTTAAATCAATTTCTAGCTAAATTAACAAAATGGCCTTTACCACATCTTCTTACATTATAAACCAAAGTCTCATAGCAGAAATGAAGCAACGACGACCCCCGGAAGGAGAACCCCTACAATGAAAACGGGCGAGTGTGTCCATTGTTTGGCTAGAAGTTGAAACTGGTACGTTGTTGCCTTGATAAGAAGTTGAATTTGGCACATTGTTGCCTCGAATAACAATTGGTTCTGCGTGGTCATCGCAGAGGCATGTCTTAAATGATGTCATGCACGAAGGATAGTTATTTTTCACACGGTACGGATTGCGCAAGCCAAAGCAATACATTCAGAGTGACGAGGAGGGCCTGAATGGCAAATGCCCGTGTGGGGAGCATTGCGTCTTTGACCAATAAGCATATCATTACCCTTTAAGTGAACAACAACATCCCAAACAACAACCAAGCTCAGTCAATGTTCTGGCAATAGTGATAAATGACTTCACAAGCCAAAGCGATAAACAGGAAGTGGGCAGTGCGTCTGTGTGGGGAAGTTAATGTTCACGCAACACCGACTGAAAACTGGGAAAAAACCACGGGCCAAACCAAACCACGGGCGAACGAAAACCCCGGGCAAAGCAGGGTACGATGCTAGTTTTATAAATAAATGTGACCGAGTTTTTTCACTCAATTAATTTAGACTAGGCCCATTAAATTCAAAGAATTCGAATATTTTCATGTTATGTTTTTAGCTCTTGCTTGCTCTTGTTGAGTTTTACAAACTACACTTTGTTCTGCACAACATAGAATGCTCACTTAGCCTATGTGTAACCAGCTAGGTAACTCTTAATTATTGTTGCTAGCAATAATTAATAGATAAATATTGTTATAACTTGTACGGCATCACCTGTGTTCACACAGATAAAGAACTCTCTCAAATCTTCAATTTGACTAGCTCTCAAAACTGTGTTGAGATTTCCATTTTAAGCACCATAACAAGCTTTAAAACAATACATTCATCACAATTCGACTAAGCCAAGGAGTATAATCGAACATATGCTACTCACCATACTCGAACCACTAGATAGCTAACATTTTCTAGGTTTAACAAGTTCTCACAAAATAGGTTTAAGAATAAATAATTGTAGTTCGACAAGACAGCTATTTAAACAACTTCACTTAGACTTAATTAGCCTAAAAATTCCACTAATTTTCACAATTTTAGCTTTAAAACTCAAGCTTTCGATATAATTTCAAATCACTAGTTTTAAACTTAAAGTAATTGTTTTATCACAACAATTTTAAATGTCACCCTATTAATAGGATTTTACATCACTTGTCCTTTTTGAAGCAAATTTTCAAATCCTAACATTATTCACTTTAATATTAACTTCATTTAAACAACATTTCCATACGTATCTTATAGGGAAATTACATCCATTTTGACATGCATGTTTTAATTTTGGATCACTTAAAACATTACTGCATCACCAACACATGTAATGGAAACTGCCATTGTTTGCGCGGAGCAACCGAAAGTAATGCCGACAGATGGCGCTACACTTTCAATGCGGAAGTGCCAACGGAAGCCTAATGAGATAGCTCTGTTGGCTGTGAGCAGGGGGTGGCAACTGTACAAGAAACAATGCATTACAAACCTTTGCAATCTGCCTTCCAACCAACGCTTGGCCGACGTCAACAACGCAACATGGCGCCAACCAACTTCCGGTTCTCGTCTGAATGAGATCTGATGAGATTCGCCAAAGGCTAATCCTACAATATATTTATTTATTTATTTTATTTACAAAATTATTGTAACCCCCTATAAAAAAGCATAGCAGCAATTTCAGATTAAAACAACAATTGTGTGAATCTCATTCAGGCAAGAAGAATATGGCGGCGCCCCTTAATGTACCCCTTTCGCGCCTGTATCGTCTCTGCTCTCGCCTGAATGAGATTCGTGAAATTATTATTTTAATTTGAAATTGCTGTTATGCTCTTTGTAGGGGGTTGCAATAATTTTGTAATTAAAATAAATAAATAAATATATTGTAGGATTACCATATTCTAGTAAGTAAGTAAGTAAGTATAAGTTTGCTGCAAATGCAACCGGAATGGCAAGGACCTGGTGGCCACTGACTGCCATCCGATGTTAAAATTAAAAATTATAAATTACAAATGTTTAAGAGTTTAAAACATTAAAACGAAGACAATTGCCTGGCTGTAAAGGAAGGGTATATGGTGTTGGGTTGGGGTCACGAATGCCTTACCACCCAGGTTAGACCTACCAGGGACACAGTGGTCCCCGATGGCATCGCCAAACGTGAGGGACAAGTGGAGGGAAAAGCCGGGTATTATTGTCAACATTTCTGCAATACAATAAAATATAATAAAATTTAACAAAATATATATAAATGAATAAAATGCTTTGCAGTTTAAAACTTGGTCATTGGTCAAAACCATTATTGTCAATCTTAATAAAGATAATAAGAATTAAAATAATATAAAATTAAAATATTAAAATAATAATAATAACAATAATAAAAATTGGTTTGTGATAACACAAAAGGTCAAGAAAGGAATAATATCCACTTATATCTACTCATAAAAAAAACAAAAAAACAAAATTAAAAAAAAAAAAAGAGAAAACTAACAAAGTAAGGTCTGGCTAATAGCCGTCGTCCAAGAGAAAGTTATGCACAAGTATTAACATATTTACTTAAATCTACCTTATTGAGTTTACGTTTAAAAACAGCAAGAGATGTAGCCTGAGCAACATCAGCAGGAAGTGCATTCCATGGGTTTACCACACGGTGGGAGAAAAAAAAATTACGACAATCCTTCTTGATAGGCTGTACAGTTAACTTAAAACGATGTCCTCTTGTCACGCTTCCATCACGCAACAAGAAAAAATTATTTCTTGGTATACCTGTTAGACCATGGAGAATGGAATATGTCAATGACAAGTCCAACTTAAGTCTTCTCATCTCAAGTGTTTCCAACCCAAGAATCTGTAAACGTTCGGAATATGGTTTATTTCTCATACCCGATGAATAGTTAGTGAACGATCTTTGAACCGACTCAACGTGTTTTATGTGCTTTCGCAAGTAGGGAGACCAAACTGGGCTGGCATATTCAAGAATTGGTCTCACGAACACCTTAAATGCCCAGACCAAAGTAGCCACATCACCAGAGGTGAAACAACGTTTAATTATGGCCAATTTCTGCCGAGCAGATTTTGCAATGTGGTCGCAATGTGATCCACTTTTCAAGTCTGACGTAAACCAAACACCCAGATCTTTTACCATGGTTTCATGATCTAATTCCACACCAAGTAGGAAATAAGCGTTTAGCAGGTTTTTTTGGCCAATATGGAAAATCTTACATTTAGGGCCTGATATAGGCAAGCACCTATCAGTCGACCACCGCTCAAATTCCAGAAGAGAGGCTGAAAGTTCCCCATAATTAACAGGGTTATTAACAACAGTGTATAACTTCACATCGTCTGCAAATTTTGGGGTTTTGATTTTGGGATTTAACACTTTAAGGTCATTTATGTAGATAAGAAATAAAAGAGGCCCCAGGACAGAGCCTTGGGGGACACCACTCGTAACAGCGCTTTCGTCTGAGATAGCGCTTCCAACACATACTTGTTGTATTCTGTGTGTAAGAAAATTTGTTATCCATTTCAATGTATGACCATTTATGCCACATCTGACCAATTTTAGAACCAATAGAGAATGTGACACTGAGTCAAACGCCTTGGCAAAATCGATTAAAACTACGTCCACCGGGTTACAGGATTCCATGGCCGTGGTCCAGTCATCAAGACAGCCTAACAATTGTAAAACAGTGGACTTGCCTGGTAAGAAACCGAACTGATCTTTACTTAGGAGGCCATAAGTAGTTAGGTACACCATTATTTTGTCTTTAATCACCCTTTCAACAATCCTACATGGTATACATGTCAGGGAAATGGGTCGGTAGTTTAAGGGATCGGAACTATTTCCCTTTTTAAAAATAGGAATAACTCTAGCTTTTCTCCAACAGGTAGGTAATTCACCACTTAATAGAGATTTATTTAAAATCATAGCCAGAGGTACACTAAGCTCGACTGCAAACCTTTTATAAAATGCAGCTGAAAAACCATCAGGTCCGATAGAATTACTACCTTTAAATTTATGAAGAATAGATATGACATCTAGCTCTTTTATTGCGGTGGGAGCAAAAGAGTGAAATGAAGTTAAATGTTCAATATTTTCTAATATCACTGATGGTTTTTCTAAATGGTTTGTAAAATTTTTAATAAAAATGGTATTTAGGAGTTTAGCCTTACTTAACTCATCAATGATCGTAATACCGTTATGTTTAAAAGGAGGCAGTTGTTGAACATGTCCCGTTTTTTTTCTTAGATACTTAAATAGAGCTGCTGTAGTACCCTCAAGAATTACATTCCGTTCTTTTTTTATTTCTAAATCCCTCACCAGTTTTCTGAGTTCTTTACTACATTTATTATAATCATTATAATGTTTCCCGTTGCCTTTATTTTTTTTATAGCATCTCCATAGCTTTTTTTTTCGATTTAATAGCTTAGTCACTTTCTTTGGCGGCTTTTGGATTCCATTTATGCAGCGTTTTTTAAGAAAAGTGTTATTGTTTACCAAGGTTTGAAGTTTTGTATGGAACGTCATCCACATTGATTCGATATTCAAAGTTGTATCAATAATATCAAGCCAATTTACCAGGGCAAGATCACTCTGTAGTTTGGTAAAGTTTATATTACGTACGTAATTTATTTTATTTGTTCCAAGATTGCCAATTTTTTCCAAATTTACACTGAAAGCTTCCATGTTATGATCACTGGTACTAAATTTCTCCAGTACTTCCAAATCATATACCAGTCGATCATTATCCACCAATACCAGATCCAAAATGTTGTCATTTCGCGTTGGCTCGGTAACCAACTGTTCAAGCCCTAGATCCGAAATACAATCAAGAAATAGCTGTTGACAGGATCTTGAGACATTTAAAGAAGACCAATTTATGTGAGACATATTAAAGTCTCCAAGGATGATATTAGGCATTTTACTGGAAGTATGTTCAAAGAAAAAATTTGTCATATTAGCAATATCAGGTTCAAATAACCCATTTGGTATGTAACCAAGAATTAGTCTAAGCTTATCTGGGCCAAGGTCAATAGTTACTGCCTCGACGTTACCCGCGGGTTCCAAAACCCCAGAAGTAACCTGTTTATTAATCACGACGGCCAGCCCCCCAGCCAAGGTGCCCCTATCGCGGCGTAGCACACAGTATGGTAAACTGCCAACCAACATCGAGTCCGTTACAGAATCATCCAACCAGGTTTCAACCACAAAAACAATATCATAATTCATAGTAGAAAGTAACAGGTGAAATTCAGCGAGTTTAGACTTCAGACTTCTAGCTTTAAGTAAGCAAAAACGTAGATCCCCATGCAATCTGTTACTGCTGATGTTGCTCGAGATTTGGTTACTACTTCCAAACAAACACTCGTCACAATCACTAGCCCCACCATAGACATCATCTGTCTCAATAGCACTAGGGTGATCACTAATTACATGTACCAAAACCTCTTGAGAGCAAACATTAAGCACATTAGATAAATTTAATTTCCCTGATTTAAATACAACATATTGGTTTCCAGGTCATTGGTTTGCACGCCATACATAATGATATTTAACAGCGAGGCCTTACCCGCCCCAGACAAATGTATTCCATCTTGAGCAATCATACTTCTATGTGACATCACCATATCCCAAAGTGACAAGAAGCCAAAGTTTTCGGCTTGACACAATGCCATAAGATGCCCATTACATTTAACTAAGTATGGTTTGAGCCCTAACCAGGCCTCATCTTTTATCCACTGTGGTAAGAGACCAACAATACTAATATGGGCAATTTTTGTTTTCAGCCCTAATACGCTTCGTCATCAAATTTAATCGTTCGGCCAGACCTTCAGGCGTATCCAAACCAATGTTGTTTGTACCCACACAAAGCACAATATGAGATGCGTAAATATTGCTTTTCAAAATTTCAGGTAGGAAGGTTGTAATTTGTTCAATACGTGCACCAGGGAAGCACCATGTCCTAGAACAAATACCATTCACTTTGGGGAACCTCATGTGTCTCACCTGCGAATCACCGATGATCAGACAATTTGTATTTAAACCCTCAGTGGTCGGCTGGTTTATAGCCAAAGGACGTGGTGATTTGGTGGTACTAAACTTGTCATCCACACTATTTCCATAAATTCCGTCACCTTCCAAACTATTTCTTGATATGGTGGGATTCATCTCATTTAGAAGCACGATTCTTGATTGAGTGTTACGCCGACACATTTCTTTAAGAGTACCATAGTTAAATGCTGAAATTCCAGTAGATTGATAACTCTTGTTCACTTCTAGAAGGTCATATACCTGAGCAGTTGGTTTAGATATTGTAGGATTTGAACCTTTGTTCAGTTGAACTGATTTAGTTGGGTCACATTTC
>JAHWFP010194821.1:0-11494 GCA_023313725.1 Lithobius niger
AAAAAAGTGTTAACAGATATGCTTACAGAACAATCGTATGTACCTAATAAACAAAATGAACAAATTAAGTTAGAAGAAATAAAATATTTTACACAACAATGGTGACTCGTATCCTGGTCGTAGCTTCTTCAAACATTCCTTCGTTCTGAGTAGTCTCCGTTTCGGGTTAGACATTTCGCATAGCTGCTTTATCTTTTTATTGGAGGACATTTTATGGCAGTGCCTTCTAGAGACCAGATATCGTTCTCCGATTGGCATATATTCAAGATGTCAGTCGGGTCATATTTAAGTGAGCTAATACACAGTATTAAGATGGTGAGCTAATACACAGTATTAGGATGGTGAGCTATAAAAGGATTTAATGGATACCAAGTTAAAACGATAGTTCGTAAGAATAAATAGACTGGTACAGCAATGGTCATATGAATCGCTCACCTTAATTAGATACGGTATCAGTTACTTGCACTCCCCTTCAATCCAGCATCTCATCAGTAGAGAACTAAGCGAACGCCTTACGAAAAAGTGGCATGGTGAAAAGCAGCGAGTGCCACTCTTAAATACGGGAGGCTACATGCTAGAGTCGCGTCGTAGTCATATGCTATTTACACAACAATCAATGCACGTCGGACAACGTAAATAATGGAAATCTTGTTAATAAGCTTCTTGTGGTGGCCTGATGAAGACAGGAGGACTATATTTTTTCCATCTTTAGTCAATGTAGCCTGTCGAAAATTCGCAAATCGGTAGGCTGGAAATCGGTAGTTAATACAAATTGCTTCATGTTTTATTTACTGCAGACTGGCTTCCATGTTGCCTTACGCAAGCTTGGACTTGGCTGTTATCGTAGCAATTAGATTCGTATTGTTTTGTATTTATGCTTCTAGTTCATCTCAAACTTCTGTGACGATACCTTTTGATGCATGGTTGTTTAATGGCGAGTTTCTGATAGAGCTTTCGTATCTGTTTGGTCTAAGTGTAACATGCTATTTACGTATAGCAGGGTGCAATACGAGTGAATGCTCGAGTGCACCTTGCAGTTACATAAGCTGCTTGAGCGTTCGCCCAACGTCCGCCCAAACCGGAACTTGGACGAGCGCCAACAGCCGGGTAACGAGCCAGTCCTCCTGTTCAAACCAGTTAGGACCGGCTCGTACCAGTTAGCCGGTTAAGCAACATAATGCCTCAGGCCACTTCTATTGTTCGGCCCCACTATAAAACGTGGAACTTGGGCAACTGAAGGGCCAGTTGGTGAAGGAGGTACAACGCGACAGGTTGGTCCTCCTAGAGCTGATCGTTTGGGCTGACAGGCTGCATGCATCTTTGTCAGTGCCTAATATGTGCTACTCTGTGTACAGACCCCTAGCTGTACATTAAGGTGTGAATTGCGCTTGAGTATATCTTGAAACCAATCGTCCACTCCCTGAGTAGTTACATAAGAACGATCGGCAATTAGCTGCCATTTATCCATATTGATTCTACAACCTTCATTAGCAAGGCACTGATCTATAAACACACACTGTCACGCTGAAGCATTACAACTTCCAACAGATACTACCTGTAATGTCATGACTGAAGCAAAGGCTTACCTGCAGCTAGACATTTTGACGGTAAGATTGTTCTGTTGCTTTAGTGGACTCTGCTCTTTCGTAGCTCTGGTAACAATGGAGTCTGACGGTTCAGGTCTTTTCTACACTACTACAAGGTCAAATGGACCAATTACCTTTCGTACACACTACCAGACCACTTGCATGTGGAAATGTCCGTGTCTCAAGCTTTCTCTTCATGTATGTTTTCTTGGGTCTTCCAGAACATGGTCAGTGAGGTGCGTATGCATGACTTTAGTAGAGCAACAGTGATATATCTCAAGAAGGGAGAAGAAACTCATAAGCTAGGCATAAAATGCATCCTTATGTACAGAAGCTTCCCATGTAATAGATGATTTGCGTTCCATTATTATCCAAGTTGGCGACAGAGTTGGTGCCGCACCAGAGTGTGGGATGGCTTACATGTGTCTTGCCGTGGTAATCGAGGTTTAGTTTGATTTATTAAACACACGTTTATAATAGGTAAAAAGTAGTTTTACCTTTAAGTTTTTGTGGACCTAGGAAGCCACACTCTCAGATATTTTTAGAAACTTTGGATCGGGTTGCATTGAGTCGGCTATTTTCTATTCGATGGCACAGCCAACTTGATATCACGTAATGAGATAACGTCTTGGGAAAAATTAATTAAACAAGCAGTGTTTGAACTGCCGGAGCTACTCATGAGTGTTTTGTTGGATAGTAAATGTCAAACTGTGTCTGTGACTCTGTTATTTTTGGAAGAACATTTGCATATTTGGATAACTCCATGTCAAAATATAGTTAAATAACTACAATAACTTAAATTGGGAATGACTTTCTTCTTGATCGATTGCTAGTTTGGTTTTATTTTTGAGGACTACATATAAAGGATGCAGCGAGTACCAACTGCTAAGACTCCTACACATAATTTCTTGGCGCCAACAAAATTTTGTTCAGTAACAGTATCAGTGAAAAAATGTAAACAATATCTTGAAATAAAATTATTGCTTTGTTTCAAAATGGCTTTGTCAGACAAATGGAAATATTCGGGGTTATCCTGTTTCAGGTTTAACAGGTGGACTTGCAGCCCCCTTCATGGCTGCTGGTGCCGGGGCCATCATAGGAGGCGCTGGAGCTGCTGTGTTAGGGTCGACGGCAGGAATTGCAGTTATAGGCTCTCTGTTTGGAGTTGCAGGAGCAGGTTTAACAGGTAACATATAAGTTTTACGAAGAACACTGTAACTGGCAGTAGATCTGAAGATCAAAGTAATTAAAAAAAAAAAAACTATTTTCTTTCAGGTTTCAAAATGCAAAAACGTGTTGGAGCAGTTGAGGAGTTTGCATTTGATTATTTAACAGAAAGCAATCAATTACATATCACGATAGCAGTTTCTGGTTGGCTGACCGAAGACGGGCCAGGTCAGTTTATTGCCAGTGGATTAATTAGAGCCACGTTTAGCCATTTATAGGGATTGACCGAATTCTGCAAAACCGGATCTCAACCAAATCTGGATAACATTAGTTAAATGTCGGCCTGAATCTGGATACTAATCGAATAGTGATTTTTTTTTTTTTCAAGCACTACAAAAGCCGTAATTTTTTTTATATTTTTTACGGATATTTGTACATTTAACCCTACCATGGCCAAGCCCTTTTTCGTTCCGTAGATGGCCAAGGGGGGGTCCAGCGGACTGGACCACACATAAAAAAATCAACGAATGACTTAGTATTTACAAGTTTTTTGCTATTTGCATGTTCACATCATGGATGGGGATTAAAACAAATTTTTTGGGAACAAATAACCAACAAAGAACAAGTTTCAAAGAGAGGTTTTATGTTTTGCTTTACATACTTCGGTTGGATATAAAAAGTACTTCACGTGCTTTTTGAAGACTATGAGTGGAAGATTATGTCAATGTTTAACTAATGAACAATATTAACAATGTTTTTAAAGAACAATATCCTCATCGCTGCATAGAGTATATATAATTTTCTTATGGTTATTGCAAACATATCTGCGGCACATAATGCCATGTTTGTCTTTGCTGCGATTGGTTAATTTTATTTTTATTTTAACAATTTTTTACATTTATAAGTTTTTTTTTTAATTGAATACAAAGGCCGAGAGCTATTGACTAATGAATCACAGCATCAATTTTAAAACCTCAACTTAAAGTAAATGAAGTAAATGTATAGGTATACAGATATAGGTACAGATAAATATAATGCCAGTACTCTTTACTAGTACAGATAAATTTTGTTAACGTATGCGACGTTGTATCTCATTGTTATTGAATTTAATGGGCAAATCCTACACTACAAAATTGCACTGAAATCCCACAAAATTGCAAATTGCAAAATTGCGCAACAAAACGTACCGCAAACTTGGGCCTGGTATTAACACGGAAATTACATGTCCTTTACCATAATAATCTCTCATGGGTTGACTGTATACTCGGGCAGGGTTCCACTAACCTGGAGAACCTGGAAAACTCGGGGAATTTAAACTGTATTTGAAACTTCGGAAATTTCAGGGAATTCTCTGAAATGTCAGTAAAAAACCTGGATAAATCGGGGGGAAATAACAAGAAATAAAAAGTCAAGAATAAGCCTAAAAGTACACAAAAACTTGTGTTAACATACTGCATTAAAAAATGTTATCCTTCTGTTATTTTACAGACACCTGGAACTTCATTAAATGGGGTTCATTACTCTTGTCCGCGATGTGAGCCCTATAAACAGCAAAACTGGTAAAATGTGTGTAAAAAAATCCTTTCTACAATAACGGTAAATACCCAAAAATTTGCCTCAACTACACTGGAAAACTCAGGGAAATTTATTTCTGTATTTTGGTGGGAACCCTGTTAGGGATTCCAAGCCGATGGAGAATATCAAAAACAGTGTTGTGCAACTTTATCGAAGGCTTTTGCCACGTCACAAAGCACACAAAAATAGACACGGGAGCTACCTCTTCGGTATAGCCGCAGTCTCCTTCACAGAATAGACTGCCGTTTCTTAACCCAAATTGGGCATCACAAGTAGAGGTGTGGCTCTTAATGCGGTTCAATAGCACAAGATGCAGCACTAGCTTGTTGATGGGACTCATCAGAGCAATGCCACAGTAGCTTTCAATAGCTTTGGGGTCTGCAATCGATTGTTTTTAGATGGACGACAATGTGATCTTTGTGGTAAACTGGAGAGTGGCTAAGGGAAAAAGCTGCCGAGATAAGGAGTGCTATTAAACTGTGAGCCATCTGACCGGCAAATTGAAGATGTTCAGTATTTAAGCCATCACGTCTCTCAGACTCGTCATTCTTCATTGCCCTAAGAAGGTGACTAACTTTGACAGGACTTATTTCGAGGGGGGTAATTGTCTTCGGTTCATGGAATTGTCATCCTACCTTGCCACAGGGTTCCGGATGGGAGCTCGGATGCTGCAAAAAGGTTGATGAACCGTTGGCCCAGCTGTATTAGCGATTGTATGAGGGACATGCAAGATTTGGTGGACTGCAGCTGAAAAGGGCAACACTGTCTCATGCATGCATGGAGTCGTGGATGGCAAGAGACCTGTTGTTCAGACAACACCAGTGCAATGCTCTTTTGCGGGCTTTTCTGAACTTCGTAAGTGCTTAGAAGGTGGCACCTACTCTGGGTCTTCTATATTGTACCAACTGCACTTGGGCTCGTTGTTGAGCAATATCAAGGGGCCCAACGTGGTCATTCCAGCCAAGGATTCTTCGTGGGCCTGAAGCATGGTGCGGCCAGGAAAAGTAAGTTTTGCAGAATGAGATAACAAAGCACTCAACAGTGCAGCTTCTCAATCGATGGTCTTAGCGATGCTCTTTGGTAGTACAGCTAGGATCCCTGCAAGTCAACCAGAGGGTTGGTGTGACATGTAGAAGACAGTTTGTAACTCTGTCAGCTACACTCTTTTTTCCTCAACAGCCGGTGGCGCTTCTCCACAGAATCTTGCTTGGACTGTAAGCTTTCAGGGCTGGTTCTTATTCAGCTTCCCAGCAACTAGCTGCAGTTGCAATGTGACAACTATTGGCACATTCCCCTTAAAAACAAAATATGCCAGTATTTTCTGTATTTAAAGCATTTTGTAATCCGTTGCTTGGGACTCCAGGAATCCACAGGAAAACTAGGTTAAACTGAAAAATAAAAATTATGCATAACGTCGGCAGTTTTTTTTTATATTTAATATGTAACTTTTTTTATGGCAAATATTCAAATATGATACTGTATATCCTACTCGAGTGTGTTCTTGACGAAGGCATATTCATCCGACCCCTAACTAAAAAAAAAAGTAGTCACTATTTATCTGCCACGTGTACTATATTTATGCATTTTTGTTTCCAGAATTTTTTAAGCTTCCGTGGAGGAACTTGCTGAATTCGTACGAACAGTACTGCTTACGATACGAGTCCCATTATCTGCGAGAGCTAGGAAAGGCGATTGACTACTTGTTTAGTTTTGCAGTGACTATGGCAGCGCAAGAAGCACTCAAATACACCATTTTATCTGGTAAGTTGTGTTAAACAACTACCCTTCGACCATTTTTAGATAGTTATACATTGCTTTCTTGCATATGCCTAATTCGTCTAATCACTTTGAACAGCAATCATTTATTCATGTGTAACTTGTATGTATAATTTAAATGACGCTCAGTGAAGCGCAAAATGAAGTGCTGAACTATTTTAAGAGTATACGCAATTATTTGTAACCAGATTAAAAAAAAATTCTGCCAAATGCTTGTCACTGTCAACCGTTTCACCAAGAAAAAGCTTTTTAATCTGATGGCTGCGTCACTCCAAGCTCCACTAGTCCAAGATTGGAGCGTTTCACAAATGAATATCTGTTAAGCTGTTAACTGCAATGCCATTCAGATGTGACTACAATGAAAACAACTGAACTCATTTGGATTATTCTACCGGACGATCGTGAATTATGCTGTTTCTCAGCTGGATAAATGTTACATTGTCAGACATCTTTCAGTTACTCTTATGCTAAGTACTGTGGAACGCTGTATCAACATTACCTTTGTGAGAGTCAAAATTCTCCATATTTTGCACACTTCCACACTAAAGATTGTCCACAATCTTACAAATTTTCAACTGTTCTTCAGGCTTTGCGAAGGTAAGTCTTTTTTTTTCTGGTTACATCTGAATCACTACAAGATTGCTATAAGAGTTTGAAAACACCGCTCACACTTAAGAGCCCTGAATCCACTGTATAAGCCAGTTCAAGGAAAAGAGCGTGCCGCTAATGAACATATATGGGCTTTCCTATCCCAACATCAATCTCTTGCTCTGGCCGGAGCTGAGGGTGAAACTCGGCCAAAAGTGGCAAGCCAAGATGCAACAATGAGCATACTACCGTAAATCCTCTATTTATGGCTGGGTTCTCAATTGTAGCTGGTCTCGAATTGTAGCCGGGTGTTTCCCCATTCTTGAATTAGTAGTAGTCGGATCAAAATGGCTTGATTTTGAAAACTTCTTATTTATTAATGGTTACGGCCATGTTTAGGTTTATTAACCCTTTAAGGACGGGTGCGCCCGAATGCGCCCGCTGTATAATCATTGTTTACAGCTCTTCTACAAGTCGTATCAAAAACTTCCAGCCAATTACAGTAAAATTTAAACTGGGATATGAAAGCCAGATAATTAAGGATAAAAATGACACAGGTTTCATTCCCTTACCTCAACTGGGTGAGAAGTAGGGATGTGCGATACTCGAAAAATTCGAGCCGAGCCGAGTATGAAACTTGTACTCGAACTCGGCTCGCTGCTCGCGTCCATACTCGAATTCGGCGAAAATGCGATAACTTCGCCAATTTTTGACCGATTTTGACATTCCAATATACCAAATCGATCGTCGCGACGAGAGCTTTCCAGTGGTTCAGATTAAAAGTCAATAACTGAAACCATTTTTAAGTTATGTCCTGAAAACTGGAAAACCATTACCAACACAGTCAGCTAAGCACCATCTTTGTTCTTATTATCTTAACTAATTAAAGAGAAACTTGCAAACAAAATATTTCTATCAAATACTCGAACTCGGCTCGATACTCGATTCTTCTGCTGAAAACTCGGCTCGGCTCGAATTACAATTTTTCTACTCGCACATCCCTAGTGAGAAGCTGCGATTTTTTTTCTATAAGTCAGTTATAAGTTCTTAGCGCGCACGCAGTCCTTAAAGGGTTAAAGCATAATGGTAAAAGCATTCATCAGGTTTCAGACAAAACCTGGAAAACATGGAGAACCTGGAAATCTCGGGGAAAATAAAAATAGAGCCAAGATCTCAGGGAAATTTCAGGGAAAACAAGAATTTCTTTGAAAAACAGGGAAAAGACAGGGAATCTTTCAGTGTATCATAAGTGGAAGAAACAATTCAGGTATTGTGTGTTCTCATGCTGTATAGGTTTGGTTGAAAAACAAAAATTGAGCCATCACAGGCCCTCAGGTAATAGTTTGGTTTTAAGCGGGGATGCAGACCATAGTAAACTAAAGGACTGAGCGAACTGCTCAGTATTGTGCAAGCCTTGGACATTCCAAACAATGGAGTTTGCTACTTTTAATGGGAACTATATTTCAGTGTCTGTGTAAGCATTAGCATATAGTATGCTCTTCTTAACTTATTAGTTATTACAAACAAAAGCGTCAATAGTGCCGAAAAAAAAGGGTTAAATGATTGAAGTGCCACTTGTTCAAATGTACATCGATAAACATTTATGATTTTTAATTTAAATAATCAAATGAGCAATTGAGAAAATTGCAACTGTTTAAGTGCTGTTGTAATTTGCCGTATTTTGTAGATCACAAACAGCACTTAAACAGATGTCATTTTCTCAATTGTACATTTAATATTGAGAAATCTTAAACCTTTATCCATGTACACTTTTAACATATGACCCTTTTTTTTTAAGGCACTCTTGACATTTTTGTTTCTAATCCGTGTACCTTTTTTTTTATAATGTAATGAATAAACTAATAAAGTGATATTAACTAGAAGCCGGCCCGTCTTAAGATGGGTGAATAGCCACCCATATAGCGAAGGATGAATTTAGATATATCAGTGACGTTCTGCCCCTGATTATGTTTTTCTCCATCACGGTTTTGCCGCTCCCCTAAAGCTTCCTCAAACATAATGCATGCACTTGTAAGTAACAGACGTATTCCAATGAATTTAGGTTACCATTTAATATGATGTCTATTTAATAACAAAAGGGTACTAGTTACGCTGGGTTAAAGTAAAACTAAACCCTTCCAACTTTAATTTCACTATCGTTAGTTAAGTACGAAAAAAACAAGATGCAAGTTGCGTGAAGTTTCCAACATTCGTATTAATTACTCTATAGTTAATGTAAAATCTAAGTTTGATGTTTCCACGGCGCGAGACAGCGAACGCGATTTCCTCGCATGGTAATGACGTCACACTTCATCACCCTACGTCAAATGGACCTTGGAGGAATGTTGTCATCGTAGCATACTAGCAAGTGCCTGCCGCGTTGTGCTTCTAACGTGGTGGCTGCGAGACCGGTCGACTTGCGCTACCATAGTAGCACGAACCAAAACTTAATCTCTGCGTGATTTATTAAATTAAAGTATACGAACGTAACCAGCGTGACTATTAACCCTAGAAAGAATCGTAAAAGTTTGTTCAGCTAGGCGGTAATCCACTCAACATGAAATACTGGGTAGATAAGTGATTGGACCGTGTCTACTTGTTGCTCGTAGGGACAGAGAGGGATGCTAGGAGCAGTATCGGTGAGGAATGAGAGCCGCACGCGATCTTGGCCTGAGCTTGTTGGGCGCATGCGCCAACGGGGGATGGAGTGGGACGTCATGCGAACGAAACTTGGATGTGTTGACCGCACGAACGAAGAATTTGTCTACTAGAATGAAGATTTAAACACATTAGTATATAATAACTATAAAGCCTGAGTAATTTTCGTACCTCTCATATGTTTTTTAAGTGTCTTAATTAACGATACTGAAATTTAAGATGGGAGAAATAGAAATATAGATTGACAGTGCACGAAGCACCCCTCCCCCCCCCCCAAACCCCAAAGAAGTTAAGCAAGTAGAGCGTCATAGCGAGATTTGAAAGCGTTGAGTGAAGAAACGCAAACAACAGATTGAGGGAGGGAGTTCCAGGGTTGAACAACCCTTTCCGTGAAAAAGTGAAAGTGAAGTTTAGTCTGAGATACAGTGCCAGAAATACGGAGTGGGTGGCCACGAGTGAAGTTGACATTTGGAATGAGGGAAAAAACAGGGTCCACATCAAGAAGATTGTGAATAAGTTGGTAGGTAAGTACCATGTCGCCACGATGAATACGATCATGAATCGAGGAAAGCCCAAGTTTACGTAGGTGATCGGAATAAGGTAACGAACGAATAGTGTGACACCATTTGGTAAGGCGACGTTGGCAATTTTCAAGACGATTAAGAGAGTAAAGATTGTAGGGACGACAAATTTGGGAGCAGTAACCAAAGACTGGGAGGAGAAAGGTTTTATATAAAATAGCAAACAGGGAGGGTGTAAGGTTGGAGAAACGTTTCAGTACAAAATGGGCTTTACGAAAGACTTTGGAGATGACATTTTCAGTGTGAAGATTGAAATTTACAGCGTTATCAATAAGGATCCCAAGGTCAGGATGATTAGTAACAGGAGTGATAGGTTTGCCAGAAAGAAAGTAAGGAAAGTGAGGATTATTGTTTCCAAGGTAAAGGACGTGACATTTATCAGTATGAAAAAGAAGGGAATTGGTAGAGGCCCAGTGCGCAACACGTTGGATGTCTTCTTGAAGTAATTTGCAGGAAACAGAGTCAGAGAAGATTTTAGGGAGGGTAGCTTAACTTTAAATTTGTTGCAAGTAATTCTTGTTTCTATATTTACCAAACGATGAGCATGCAACACTGGTCGTCACGCAACAATGATCGGCACGCAACAATGGTTGTACATGCAACAATGGACCAGCATGCAACAATGGTTGTGCATGCAACAACAGTGGTAACTGCAGCTGTGCAAAGATGTTTTCCTTCGACTCAACTCATTTTAGTAGAATTTCCTATCGCTGAAGATGCCGATTGAACATGGCACATAGCTTTTCTAGTTGTGCGTGATGCCTCATGCAATTGGTGTATTTTCCAGAATTTATGAATACCTAATTTGCAAAAAATGTCGTTCTGAGAATAGCCAAATTCAAAAAAATTGCCTTGAATATGACAATAGTCTCAACCCATCATGCAGCCCTTCGTCTGCAGGGATGCTCTGTGGCATCAGTTACCCTGCCCAAGTCGAGAACCCTGGTGAAGGTTGAGTAGGTGACGGGGGAGGGGGAGAACTAACCTCCCAAGGCGGAGCCTGATCCAACCTCCCATCTTTAAAGATGCCCCCTCTCATCTACTCTCGCAAAGTGGTGTCGTATACTGCATCCCATGCCACGAATGTAATGCAGTGTACATTGGAGAAACGCATAGAAAACTCTGTATACATATTAAAGAACACGGAGACAATTTGAGAGATAAGGAGAAATATGGGATTGCGGTCCACCACAAAACAAAAACACGCCATTTACTGGGATAAAACTTCTGTCCTTTTAAAATCCAATTTGCACAATGATTACAGGGCACGTAACAGCCTTTTCATCAGAGGCCTTCACATCAGAGCAATGTTTTCTGGCTTACAACTCTTTCGCCCAATAACATCATCATCATCGTCATGCATGCACGATCATACACCAAAGTAATAGTGCTAACTGTCCACAGTTGATATCTAACGGGCAGCAAGTGAATCTTTGCATCATGTTTGACCTGATAGTTTTATTTATTTTTTTTTACAGGCATTATCACTGCTATTGCCTGGCCAGCTTCTCTTTTGACACTAGCCAGTGTCATTGATAACCCATGGAGTGTGTGCATCCGACG
>JAHWFP010194824.1:0-16448 GCA_023313725.1 Lithobius niger
CCCCCCCCCCCCACCTCATGTGCATGTGGGACTAATTGTGCTGGGTTCAGCCTTACCGTTGGATTGAAGGAGGATACCCCATACTGACGTAACGAGTAAATCAGCCTTAATGTTCCTTCATTGGCGTTAGCAGCGATGAACTTTTCAACTTTAGGATAAGCATCAGTCGTGCGAAGAATTGGTCATCTCGAATTATAGATATAACCAGTCTGCAGTCTGATCTTGAACTCTATCCAGTTTCAATGCAGGATGTTTAACTTGGGAATAAAAAAAAATTTTCTTTACCTTGGGAATTACACCAAACTATTGTTAATTATTGTAATTGTATAAGTAAATTATGAATTCTTGAAGCGCAATTTTCACAATCCCTTCTTCCCCCTAACTTAAATCATGACTAATGCATTAGCGGCGGACCTCGGGCCGCCTAAATCAGACCTGGAAATCCTGGAAATTCTTTCTACCGGCCCTTTATTCGGAAATTAAAATGCAGTCATATCAACCGGTCAAAGAAGAAGAAGGGGACGGGGGAGAAACACTACACCATCAACCCCCCCCCCCCTTATCCCATTTCATTTGGTGGACCCATCTTCGGTGTGGCTTGCGTCCTTCCCTTCGCTGATGCAGTTTACATAATTCTAAGGCAGCCATTTTTAAAGCTTATTATGCATACGCACCCACACCACACATTGCGTTTTGTTGAATAAATCAACGAACCCAACGCATGGCGGTCTGTTTAAAGTATAAGTTACGAAGGATATACGTTGGGTTAGGAATGGAGAGTGAAATAGTTCTATTTCCCGGAGATTCCAACGTTTTCTGAAATTTTATCTTTTAATTCAGACTGGCCCAAGCAACAGATCAACCGGTATGCCAATCCGCGCCCGGGTAATGCATTCTTTTTCTGTAGGCTGTTGCTCAGGAATTGCTTGAATTATTGAAATTATGCCCGCTGACGTGAAAGCAGTTAATTAAATTGTCACCTAATAATATACTACAAATGTTTTTTTTTTATCTTAGAACGATAGTCTTTTTGTTTTAACTGCTGTCAACGAAGAATCTATAGACCTAAATATTGAAGAAAACAAAAAGGAACTAGATATGCTACCATATACTTTTCATTATAATAAATAATGAACTTAATAAATTTAAAAAAAAAACTGTTTACCATCCCCTTTATGAATGATAAAACTCAAACTAAAACTGAATTTCAAATCAAAAAGAAAGGAGTGAAAAATAAAATTGTGTAATAGCATCGGGTAATAGACCTATCTGATTAAACGATTTAAAAGGCATAATCTATACATATGTATATATACGGCCTATATATATATATATTTATATCTATACACAATACGCTTGACTAATGCACGCAGCAAACGCATCATGTACGGAGCAAACGCAGGCAGGCAGACAGTTGGGGGGGGGGGGGCAGGGGTACAGGGGGGTGGGGGGGGTGGGGGGGGGGGGGGGAGAACCTGCTAGACCGGCGTATGTTACGCCGGGGTACAGCTAGTGATAATTAATACATTAATACGCCAGTTCGCATTTCGTGACTGCTCTTCGAAACTTTGGGGGAAAAAAGCCTTTAGTTCAGCATTATTATGCAGGAATGGTTAACAGCACGTTTTCTCTGCCTTACGTAATGCCACATTCACTTTTCTGCGAATGGAGTAATAAGCACAAAAAAAGTGAACGATCGTGCAAAGTTGTATCTCAGCTTGAAGCTATTTGCGAGTCACATCGGTTGGTAAAAGTAACGTTGCAATGGTAACATCACCACCTGGTAACAACTTGGTACCGTACCATGGTAACCAAACTACTACCTACGATTCATTCGATGACAGTAAAAGAATCTTCGTCGCTTCTTAACTTCTACCGAAAGTAAATAAAACTAGCTGTACCCCCGGCGTAACATACGCCGGTCTAGCCGGTTCCCACATACCGGAGAGAAATACTGTAGTGGGCAGTATGGAAGGAAAAGGTCGCCTACTGCCCCCAGCCTCTGAACTCCGAACTCCCCTGCGGCCTACCCCCCACATTCTCCCATTGTATGGTCCGATTTTCCCCATGCCCCCCCCCCCCCGGTAACCCCTTTCCCGTCCCACAACCCCTTTCCCCACGCGCCCCGGAATCCCCTAATGTGTGGTTTGAATATCCCCATCCATACTCCCCCTCCCTTTGAACCCCTGCTGATTTGTTTTGTTATGGAAGTAAATGTCTTTTTTCAATGGAGGACGCTCAATTGCCAGTTTCTCCGTTCTGATACCAAACGCAATAAACCCAACAACGATCGTGCATGCAGTGATTGTTATTCAACCAACTTTGAAACTTTTCAAGTCGGATCTTAGAGCTAGCATTATTAAAGCAATATTTCGTTTGTTACTGATTGTTACAGACATATTGTTACAGACATTGTCGGTCCCTCGCTCTCTTTCATTATAGTGCATGATGAGTTTGCTTGCCCAACCTAAGCGTAGATAGTTTCCAACGAACCCTGGCTATTCTTAAATAAACAATTAAATAAAATAGTTGGGTCTAGCTGATTCCCGCTGCTTCAACTCGGCTCTAATAGTCAGCATTACTGAAGCAATAGTGTTTGTTTCTAATTGTTAGGGCGCATATCCGTTCTCATTGTTGGCCGTCGGCCATTTTTCTTTGCTACCGTGGGAAGAATGAGCCCGCTCGCGCTCTTGCTTTGATCCCTAACAATCCTTTTTAGCTCTGCTCCTGAGAAGTCTGCTCCTAAGCGAAATAAATACATAGATAACTGAGCAAAAAAACGGCTTCGTCGTTTAGAAAAAAAAGACATTAGAGCTCGTATCCCCATACTCACAGCCATGAAGGTACACGAATAAAAACGGATTAGAGTTCACTCGAACGCAACAAACTATAATTTGAACTATAATTTGTGTTCATTTTGTGTATGCATTTTTATCTTTTAGTTTTGTAGCGTTTTGCTGTTTATGGCGTCTATTTTGTGTGTGTTTGTGGGTTTACGTTTTGCGAATTGGAGTTCAAAAATTATAGTTCGTTGCGTTCGATTGAGCTCTAATCCGTTTTTATTCGTGTACCTTCAGGGTTGTGAGTATGGGGATACG
Organism: Lithobius niger; assembly: GCA_023313725.1. Lineage (NCBI taxonomy): Eukaryota > Metazoa > Arthropoda > Chilopoda > Lithobiomorpha > Lithobiidae > Lithobius > Lithobius niger. The sequence continues at coordinate 3,099 of JAHWFP010194824.1, forward strand.
AGCTCTAATGTTTTTTTTTTCTAAACGGCGAAGCCGTTTTTTTGCTCAGTTAATTTGTTGGCTTCTTTCGTTTCCATTTTATATTTGTCCACTGTCCACCGATTATTGTTTTCGAAAAAACGGAACATTAGAAATGGATACTTATGTTTAGGTTCCGCCGAAGGTTTGTCCCATGATTATTATTTGATGGCAACACATTAGCGTATTTCTGGATTTAGCACGCGTCATCTCGATGAGTAGTTGATACTGGGTTATTTCAGTATCGTGGCTTCTCACCCGTTTTGAAGCTCTCAGTCCTCTTATAACAATACAACACGACGGAATCGCAACAATGAAAGAGGACGAGGAGTGCTGGGATCCACGAGTGAAGGCTGGGATCCTTGATCCCAGCACTCCACGTGGATCCCAGCCCCCGTTTGTGTTAAATGAAAAGTGGAAGAAGACAAACAAATGTAATAAATTTACTGAAAAAAATATAAAAAAACAACAGATTAAAAAAAAAAACGTTCAACAATTCACGTAACTCAACACATTGCAACCGCTGCTTTACAAACGTTAGTTTCCATTAAATGACAAAAAGGAATGAAGCAACCGAATATAATCAGTTAAATGGAACAATTTTTGAAAACAACACCACCTCAAACGTCAAAAAAATCGTTCAAGAATTCACGTTAATTACAACATTGCAACCGCTTTCAAAATTAAACGTTGCCCTTTTCGTTGCGTGTAGCACTGCGTCTTAACGAATATGCTACACAAACTTTCTTCTGGCTAAACGCAACAATGTATTCCACTCGCGCTCACTTGCGCTCAACAATGTACGTCGGACTGATAGCTTCAAAACGGGTGAGAAGAAGGATATCGCCCGCTTTCCTCATGCTGGAATCCAACAATGGCTCGAGCGCTGCGCGCCCTCGACATTGTTAGATCCCAGCACTCGGAAAGCGGGCTTTAATGCTTTAATGCTTTAATGCTTTAATGCTTTATTCGAGTTAAAATGGCCTTGAAGCCGTACACTCGGTCAAGGAGACTTAAACACCACTTAAATCTAATATGACACACCCAGTACACCAGTACACCCACTATTCCACAGGTTCACACTAAAGTCGCACATGCCCTATACAACTCTACCCATTGGGTAGAGGAGCGGCTAACAAGCTGAGGCTCCAACTGAGGAGAAGCGCCCCGTGGCCCTACAGAACGCGAGGACCCTGTACAAAAAATGCTGACGCACCCCAGAATGCGGGGGAACACCCAAGACCCGGCGCAAACTATCCTCTGTTCTCCCTAGAACAAAGCAACGCCGATAGCGGGCGATATCCTATACAACAATCGCGGAAGCAATTCAACTGGATTCCCGAAGCCCGCATTGAAAAAGTAAATAAGTCACTCAGTCATGTCGGCCACCCAATTTTTTTGAGGCTTCAAAATTTAAGACTTCGCACCCTACGGTTTAAAACTTGAAGATTTAAGGAAAAATCAAGACCATTTAATTTTGGTTCTCCACAGCGAGCTAGCTAACTCAAACAACGACAATGTTAGTTTCCCGGCACCCAACCATTGTTGCATCTTGTTCTAGTGAGCTATAATCCGATATTGTGTGCCTCGCCTATTGTTAACCTTTTTGGTACATGTTGCAGCATTGTAACATTATGACATTGTTAGCTGCTCCGCCGCCGTCGCGTGTCCAATTTTCTGAAATTCTCGTGCGCAAACGAACTCTAAGGGCGCGTTTATGCAACCACTCGCTTTTGCATTCTCGCAGCTAGAAGCTAGAAATCCCCTTAAATTCCAACATGGCGGCGGTTTTATGTCTGCCGCCTCGCAGCGAAAACAGCAAATAACGTGAGTTCAGAAGCGTTTGGGAAAATTGTTTCGTCATGAGGAATTCTTTATATTATTAGCACGGATTATAAGACTGCAAGTATTTACTCAAACGATGTCGGATTTAGCTAATCCATTTAGCGTTGTTACCATGGCAATGTCACCTTTGCCATCGCGATTGAGTTCTAGCTGCGAGAATGCAAAGGTGAGTCGCTGCGTAAACGCGCCCTAATAGGAAAACCCTGCCGGCCGTGCTAATACTCTTTCTACTACAACAGTGTTGAAGGGCCTTCTGACCAGGCCAAAACTCACAATGACATATGAAGTACAAATATCAAATTTTCAACAACAAATTTCAGTGCTTGTTCAAAAAAATGATAAAAAATTATAAAAATAATGGGAGCGACACGCCCAATAAATGTTTTGTTGGGCGGATCCAGGTGAACATTAACTGGGCATGTCCCTCCCGTTATGTTTAGCATTTTTTTTTCGGGGGGAGGGGGTTTATTTTGAACAAAACACAAACATTTGCTGCAGAAAATTTGATATTTGTACTTCGTATGTCATTGTGAGATTTGGCCTGGTCAGAAGGCCCTTCAACACCGTTTTCCCCCCTGCTCACAAATTAATTCTTTAACAGTTCTATTGCTAACTTGTATCGTTACGAGTCACCAAGGCCAAAACCGACGCTAGGTTTCACTTCTTTTATATTAATTTATAATTTTCTATAGCTGCGACATGACACTGGGAGATCTGTGCTTATTAAATACAGCTTAATATAGGCTTCAAACCATAGCAAAGCACCGAAACCGGAAATTAACACTTAACACGTGATCGCGTAACGTTTATCAGCCTTTCTGTCTATTGGCTTTTGGATTAGCGTAACGGTTGGTTATTTGGATGCGATTGCCGGACGTGTTATACGTTCACTTTACGCAAACATTTCGAAGTACGTTATCAAGCTTTTAAACAACGCTTGAGTTAATGAATGCTCGATATTGAATTGTCGATGAACCGAAGTTCTTCATGAGCGAGAGCCAATTGATTTCAGTTTGGTCTGCCAGTTAAGCGCTATCAGTGACGGTTAGGGTAATCCGCGGCACATTTATTATGCACAACGAGGTTGTGATTGTAATCTGGTTTGACACAATCTGTCCTGAAACTTGCGTGACAATAATATGTGACGAGTGGGCCTGTAGCAGCTAATCCCCGTATCCATATAATGATATGAGGTTTCAAACGCGCCAAAACAGATTAGCCGGGCAAGCGTCATAATCACGTGGTCTCGAGCATGCATTCGCTGCGCCGCCACGAGCTCCAGCTATCGGTCTGATGGATTGGATATTTCCTGGATTTATTCAGCTCGGGGGCAAATTATTAGTTATGGCTGGAGTGGGAAGGGTGAAGGAATTAAAAAAGAAGCATCCAAATATTTGCTAACCGGTTGACCGTCTTCCCAAGACCCTGCAAAAAATCGTGGTCTTTCCCATAACAGAGGGGACGGCACTGGGTTACAATTCTCTGTTTGTCCCCTGCAGTTTTCTTAATATTATAGAAGCCGTTTTATTCCGGATCGTGTCTTCTGTTAGATGTCCACCCAAAACCAAAACTGGTATAAGAGAAGCCACCAAGTTAGCAAAAAGGTTCGGCCTTTGAAAGTAGTGATATCATTCAACCAAGGAAAGGCCGGCAGGATTAATCCTAATAACCAAATTAATCTTACCTACCATCAGTTCGAAAGTTGAATGAAAACTAGAACATTGCTACTCGCGGTAGCAATCTTCTAGTTTTTATTTAATGCCCAAAGTATTATTCGGTGCAATTAACTTGGCTAACAGGATTAGCCTTGGCCGCCATTCCCTGGTTGAATGATATCACTGCTTTCAAAGGCAGTTCCTTTTTGGAAGCATGGTGGCTTCTCTTATACCGGTTTTGCTTTTGGGTGGATATCACAACTTTAATAGGACTGTGAATGTGCCAAAGGTTTTATAGTCTTATCTTCATCTCTACCTTTTTTTTGTGGAGGAATTTTATGTCTATACATTTTCACATTCATAATTTTCACATTTGCCATTGCCCAATTACCTGTTACATTAGCCAAATTGACATGGTTTGGTTTACTGTATGTCCATGCTTCATACGCTTAAGTCTTTTGAATCTTATTTTCGAGAACACTGGCTAAATAGTTCGCTTTGCTCACTCAATCAGCGCATCCCTCTTCAGCTGCTCCTCCTAAGGTTATGTTAATCTACGCGATGAAGCTGGAATTGCTCACTCAATCACAATTAATTTCATCTAGTTAGCCGACCATCTACTTGGCAGCAACACACTAGCATGTATCTTGATTAACTAGCAAACTTGGCACATTACCAAGATATACTTTAAAAAAAAAAACTACTTTTGTTTACTACTTGATTGGACCCTGTGCTCACGATCTGCATTCTTTCAATGAAAGTCACTTTTTGTCGTTTTTGCGAGTCAAATGTTCAAAGGGTTTTAGCAAGCGTTAACCGCTTCCGGTCATTCGCTTCCGGGGTTTTTGCGAGTCGCCTCTTTGCAACAACAATGTATTCTGACAATTAAGTACTGAAGCGTTGCGTATAACACTTAATCGTGTAATAATAGACTTGGGTGACAATGCAAACAATGGCTACAACAATATTTTGCATTTACGCGCCGCTCCAGGCCATGTGCTTCTAGCTGCAACCCCCATTTTAGAAAAAGGCTCTTCCCCATGCAACGCTTTACCTGTCTGCTGAAATTTAGATTTGGCAACTTTTCCTAGTGAGCTGCACAGGTGTCGTTATACCCTGTGAGCATTAACATGGGAACCTGCGGATTAGCTAGCAACTAGTAACACAAATCAACGTTATTAAGCACTTTTTCTTCGTAAAGGATGCGTTCCCAAACTTAATTTGTGTTTTTTTTTCCGTTACTGGACCAAAGTCACTTAATTCCAGTGATTTACAAAGATTTCTTCCGCATGGCGAATTTACACCAGTGAGGTATCAGCTTGTTACTATTAAAAAACACTGTCTGCTTGTGAGTCGCCTTTTTACATCAGGCAACAATTAATATCAATTAAATGGTTATTAAATTTAGACACACGCTAGTATGTCGCCGTCAAGTAATAGTAGATCATCCGATTGTAGATATCCGATTGTTAATAAATGATTGTTGATGAAAAAAAGGCGGGAAAAATACCTGATTTCAGCATACTGGTGTAAATTCCCCATGCGGTAGATGTGGGAACGTGTTCTTTATGGAGGAAAAGTGTCCTCAATAACTTTGATTTGTGTTACTAGTAACTAGTCCGCAGGCTCCCATGTTAATTCTCATAGGATACAAAGACACCTCTACAGCTCATTAGGAAAAGTTGCCAGATATAAATTTCGGCAGACAGGTAAAGCGTCATATGGGAAAGTGCCTTTTTCTAAAATGGGGGTTGCAGCTAGAAGCACGTGGCCCTGAAGTGGCTCGTAAGTGCAAAATTATTGTTGTAACCATTATTTGTCTTGTCATCCAACAGTAGATTATTACATGCTTAAGTGTTACACGCTTATCGTTTCAGTACCTAATTGTCCGAATGCATTGTTGTTGAAAATAGGTGGTTCACTACAAGGTAACTATGCTGTGAGGATGTGTTGGTTGTTTTTCACTGAGTAGATGTCGTTATAGTGGTGGTTGTGGTTGTAGTTGCTGTTGGAGTTGTTGTTATGAGTGTGGTTTTGGAGGTGGGTGTATTCTTAGTGGATTTGGGGCGCATGGCATTTGGCTGGGGCCTCAATAAAGCAAACTGGAACTGGTTCACTAAGAGACAGGTTATCTTTTATTGCAAAGAATCCAACACCGACGTTCTCGCGGTGGCAGCAGGGGATGGCTCAAGAGTCTGTCTTAGACTTTTTTCTTTGCTCACTTGCTTAAAAGGGAGTAGCTTCCGTTTTAATGTGACCGACGACCAGAGGGGCAGTGATCACTTTCCTGTGGTACTGCTGTCTCTGGGGGTTCGAGAGGCTCAACGTCCGCGGACTAGGCCCGGCCACGGGTCACCAGTGGAATTATGAGTGACTGGACAGTATCGTATGGTGTGCCTGTTCAGAGAGAAAGAAGGGGTATAGTTGATTTGAAAACTCAACCAGCCTGGTGGACTCATCAGTGCACGCACGTTGTCTCTGACAGGAGACGGGCGTATCATCGTTATAAACGCCACCCGTGCGATGCGACTTGGTACGAGTACTTGGGTACGGCCAAGGAGTCGGCGTATCTGATTCGTAAGGAAAAGGAGCAGCACCCTAGCAGGATGTGTAGCCGGGTCTGCTCTGCTGCGTCCCTTCTCTGTGCCTGGCGAGTGGTGAATCAGAGTTCCTCGCGTGTTTCACAGATGTGGGTGTATGACCCGCAGAGCCAGTCTGCGGCAGATGGCAGATGCCTTTTGTGATCGATTTGCCACTGTGTATGCCCTCCCAGCTGGCTTGTCACCTCCAGAGCCTGCGGGGAACCCTATCGATGGTTCTCCGTCGGATCTACCGTGGGACGTGTCTGAGTTTGTATCCGCTCTACCCAGGTGCCGGGATGATGGTGCTCCGGACATTTATGTAATTTCCTATGGGAATGACCGACGTCGCGGGCATCCGGCTATCAAAGAGTGTGTTGCCCTCCTGCAGGCCATTTTTAATGGCGCTCCAGTTCCTAGGGCGTGGGTATTTACCATCATTGTACCTGTCCGCAAACCAGGGTCAGTGCGGTCTCAGGTGACCAACTACCGGCCTATCTCATTACTAACCAATCTGCAGAAAGTGTATGAGAGGATGATTGTGAGGCGCCTGGAGTCTCACCTAGAATACTATGGATCCCTGGTACCCGTTCAATTTGGGTATCGGGCAGGGCGAAATGTGCAAGATGCAGTAATGTACCTGTTGTCAGGCATTTATGAATCGTGGATCCAGGGGCATGCAGTAGTAGCGGTGTTTCTACATATTAAGGTCGCCTACGATACAGCACATCGACCATATCGTACGCCGCCTTCAATTAGTCAATGGTGGCAAACAATGGTGGCCGACGAAGATAAAACGCTTTCTTCTCCAAAGAGTGGCATGATGACGTCAGCTTGTTCGAGTTTGCAACAACCAAAATAATGACTTGCGCCGATTGTTATTCGTGAACCACATTATTTATGCAATACGCCATTGATAGAGATCAGTCATTACCAATCAGGATACGCTAACATGATTTATTTTAGTGAGCACTTCCAGTTTCATTGTGTGATTAAAATTAACCTTGTGAGTGAACGAAGCGAACGAACATCAGTGTTTTGGTAGCCAGTGCGCTAAAAATTCCGATTGAACAAACTTAAGGCATACAATAAACCAAACCGTGTCAATTTGACTGATGTAAAAAATGGGCAATAGCCAATGTGAAAATTATGAATGAAAAAATTTATAGACATAAAATACCTCCAGACAAAAAGGTAGAGGTGACGATTCGACAGTGGGATTCTTTGTATTCACAGGCCTATGAAAGTTGTGATATCCACCCAAAACCAAAACTGGTATAAGAGAAGCCGCCAAGTTTCCAAAAAGGTTCGGTCTTTGAAAGTAGTGATATCATTCAACCAAGGAAAGGCCGCCAAGGTTAATCCTATTAGCCAAATTAATGGTACTGAATAATACTTTGGACGTTAAATGAAAACTTAAAGACTTTTAGTTTTCATTTAACTTTCGAACTATTAGTAGGTCCGATTAACTTGGCTAACAGGACGAACCTTGGCGGCCTTTCCCTGGTTGAATGATATGACTACTTTCAAATGCCGATTTTTGTTGGAAACTTGGCGACTTCTCTTATACCAGTTTTGGTTTTGGGTGGATTAATACATATAGTGTGAAACTGTAATTATTGTCGCCGAGGCCACCTCGTGTTTTAGGAGAACTACGCAACATTTAATGCCGAAACGGAAATTTCAAATCCTTGTATACACATGATGGGTAGTCTGGGAGTCTTGCCTCCCAAAGTGACGCGTTATACAGAACTTTTCACTGCTGAAAAGTGCCATTTTTGAGGCCTAGAACCGTATTTTCCTCTTACCATCCACCCATTCATTCACAACGTTTTAAAAAAATCCATGTCATCCCGCCCGCCACGGCCATAAATATGGACGGGTTCGATTTAGGACATTCCTCATTTTTTGTCCCCCCCCCCCCCCTAAGAACGGAAACTTTCAGGTTCGATTCCCAGGTTTGTCCCTCATTTTGCGACATTTTGTCCCTGATCCAAGGGTCTATCCCTCGTCTCGCCCCACGAACCAGGCTATCCCATTGGCCGATTTGTGCCCCGTGCTGCGGCGGATGAACCCAGACGCACCTCCATTCTGTCACATCAGCCGTTATTTGCTTGGAAAGCAAGAAAGTGTAAAAATGGGCCAACTCTCCTTCTTCGTCTTGAGTTGAACAAACTTGCGATGTGTGTGAATGAGGAATAAAGGCACCGAGGTCGAAGAGCCTCTTTTTTTCTTTTTTTTTTGTTAGCTTTATCACAATGCCAAATTTTGAATGTAAGCCAAATCTCTCATGCTCGTTGTTACTATCTGTGCGGCAGTCTCTAGCTCGGTAGAAGTAATGGGGCTTGAAGATACTGTCCTTATACCTCCGCAGAAGAAACTGTCCCGGAGCAACGTTATTTACACGCACTGTGATGCAGTATGCGTGCCACTGTCATTAGCATTCTATTCAAAAGTGCCCATTTCTTTCTTCTTTTTTTTTCTTTACTTTTTCTGCGTGTGTGAGGATGCTGTTTTCGTCTTTTCTAGCAAGGGCTTGCTTTTTCGACCCATTTGCTATGACTACGCTTAATGTCTGCGTCAATTCCGGTATACAGCGTATCAGGGTGAATTTCATGGATAAAAATGGACAATAATTTCCATTTCCGTTTGCCGTGTATTTTAATGTTTTTTTTTTTCCAGTTTTCAAGACGACAAGGCTAAAGCCTAACCAAGTGCAAAAAAACCAAACGTTTCAAGGTCAAAAACCACAGTTTCCAGTGCAAAAACCAAAAACCAAAACCAAGTGCTAAAACTAAACGCTTCATGTGCAAAAAAACCAAACGTTTCAAGGTCAAAAACCACAGTTTCCAGTGCAAAAACCAAAAACCAAAACCAAGTGCTAAAACTAAACGCTTCATGTGCTAAAAAAGCAAACGTTTCAAGCGCTAAAAGTGCCAGAGGCTACCGGACCTTCAGACCCCCAACCCTGAACAAGCATTCACTAGGATACAACGAGGTTAGCGACGATTACGACTGTAGAATTCGCATAGTGGTCCTCATTGGCGGTTCAGGCCAAAGACCCGGGTGCAATGATTTTTTCGTAACAATTGCTGCTTACTTGTATGTCTTAGCTGTCCACACTGTTGACTCCAATGTTGTGTTTCTTCATTTAACACTAATATTTACCGCTAATTTCTGGTTTTTTAACCTGAAAGAACATTCACATCACATTACAATTGTTTTATATTTTTTTTATTACTTAGTAAAGTAACTTTTTTGTAGGAAAGCATCAAATGATAGAGTTCATTTGAGAATTAATGGTAGCAGAAATTCCAGCGCACATAACATCCATCTTGATATTTATTATTAATACAGCCGATTTTCGTGCTTTGGAAACTAGTGTTGAGAGGTTGCTTGGAAACAAATGGTAGTGCAGCTCACACTACTAGTGATTTCACACGGAATAATTCGTCTTGGGCTGGGGGCTGGCAGATTGAGGACGCGGCCAGTCCTCTTTAGAAGATTGTGGAGGGCCAGCGCGACTTGATTTCAGACGGTTTAATTATAAGCGGCTGTTGTCAGCCTCCTTGTTTTGACAACAACCGGTGGCGGGAAATTTTGAACTACAACGAAGCTTTGTTAGCATTTCCAGCAGCACGGCACGGCACGTCGCGCGTTCGGATTTCAGACGGAATAATTAAAGCGTGCCGAGCAGCGCTAGCCCGTGCTAGCCCTGGCTGGTCGGTTGATGCGTAGCGGCCGTCGTGGCTCTCTTGCGCGCGGCATGGGACGGCACGGCACGCAAACATTATTCCGAGGGAAATCCGCGGGCGCGGCATGGCATGGCACGGCACGAAACATTATTCCGTGTGAAATCACTATACCTGACCAGTTTGTCTCCTTGATTTACTCCTCAATAACATGTCTGATTTCAATTTTTTTTTGTTACAAACTAACTCTGGGTGTAACGCTACCAATGTGCAAAATCTGGTTTTAATTGATGCAGTGGTTATTTCGTGATGCGATTACAAAGGTCGCATTAGAGCGTATTCATAAATGGAGCTTCATTCGGTTTTCGACCTGGCTTCACTACAAAAACGGTGAAAAGCACTGCAACGCAGCAGTAAGGTTTCAATTGGAGTAAACACTGCAGCAACATAGTGGTACATAAAACCTTTTAGGTTGCTCATGTTATTTTCCTATTTTTACACAGCAAATGAGTTGGTTTTTACTTTTCTAGTTTTTTTTTGGGGGGGGGGGAGTCGATTGCTGCAAGCGTATGATATCTGGATCCAAACTATCTCGAAAATTAAAACCGGTAGAAGTGCCACAAGCTGCTTAGCTGAGAACGATTAAATGCTGGTTCGGTCCGCCACGACAAACGAACGACAAAAACAAGGAACGCAACGACCAACAGCACTAAAAACAACTTCCTGTCACACCACACGACCGACCAACGAACAACCAACAACTGAGCAATCAACGCTGCAGTATGAGTAGAGCTAGGACGCTTACTTTTCAAAACTAGGCTACATGGCGACGTTGGGCCTAAAGGACCCATCATATTGTGCTTCTATATTTTATTTAAGAAATTATACCACCATTGAATGTAGCATAATGTTTGAGCTGTTTTCGACAATATCTCGTTGCAGAGATGTTCGTGAAAGCAAAGACATTAAGCTTGTATCACACTGCTCCGTTCCGTTCTGCTCCGTTCCGTTACGTCACGTCGCAGGCCGTCAAATTTCTGTTTGGATTAAAAGCATGCAAATTAGAGGAGCCGCGTGTACTGCTCCGTCCCGTTCCGTGACGACGGACGGCATTGCCGAGGAAGAATCCTTTTAGTAAAAAACTGATCGCATTGGAGAAGTGTACACATCTCCCGTCAGTTGGTCACAAACTACTCCGTTCCGTCCCGTTCCGACGACTGACGTCAACGGATGGTGCAGCGCACATTGCTTCCATCGCTAACTGTTTCAAGTCAGCTCCGCTGAGTTTTTATATTCACGCCCAAATTGGCAATGCAAATGAAGAAGGACTTGTACTGACCTTAAGTAGTACTGACATTGTACTGACATTAAATAAAAAGTCGAATAAATTTTGGTATTATTAATTCTTTGCGCTCTTGCATGATGACATTTAAGTCCAGATGGCAAGTGAAATAGGTTTAAGTATTGGAAAGGTGTTGTGCGCAGGCGCGTGACGGACAACGACGGCCATTGACAGTGACGGCAGGTGCGTATACTTCTCCGTGTGATCGGTTTTTAGACTGAGAGGATTCTGCCTCGACATTCCTATAGGGCCGTTATGGAACGGGACGGAGTAGTACACGTGGCTTCTTTATTTTACATGCATTTAATCCAAACATAACTTTGACTGCCTGCGACGTGACGTGGTGAAACAGAACGGAGCAAAGTAGTGTGCTACAAGCTTCAGTCGTCGGCCGTTGTCGTCCGTCACGCATCTGCGCACAACGCCATTCCCCTACTAAATACAGATGCGTATATATTTTAGTTGCCTTCTGGACTTAAATGTCATCGTGCCCGAGCGTAAAAAATAATGCCTAATTTACTACGACTTTCTATTAATTACCTACTGAAGGTCAGTACAAGTCCTTCTTCATTTGCACTGCCAATTTGGGCGCCATCAATTTAAAAGCTCAGCAGAGCCGACGGAAACGTTTAACGACGGAAGCAATGTGCGCTGGACCATCCGTTGCCGTCAGTTGTCGGAAAGGGACAGAACGGAACGAAACGGAACGAAACGGAGTAGTGTGCTACAAGCACACTACTGCGTTCCGTCACGTCACGTCGGAGGCCGTCGAACTTCAGTTTGAATTAAAAACATGTAAATTACAGGAGGCGCGTATACTGCTCCGTCCTGTTCAGTGACGACCCGTCGGCTAACGGACGGGATTGTCGAGGCAGAATCCTTTAAGACAAAAACTGATCGCATCGGAGAAGTGTACGCATTTGCCGTCGGTCGACGGTCGTCATCGTCCGTCACGAACATGCGCACAATGCCTTTCCCCTACTAAATGCAGATACAAACCTATTTCAGTTGCGTTCTGGACTTAAATGTTATCATGCCCGAGCGTAACGAATTAATACCTAATTTACTACCACTTTCTATTTAATTACCTATTTACGGTCACCACAAGTCCTTCTACATTTGCATTGCCAATTCGGGCGCGATCAAATTTAAAAGCTAAGCCGAAGCCGACTGAAACGGTTAGCATCGGAAGCAATGTCCGCTGGACCATTTTTTGCCGTCAGTCGTCGGAACGGGACGGAACGTAACGGAACGGAGGAGTGTGCTACAAGCTTTCCGACGACTGACGGCAACGGATGGTATCGCGGAATGCCCTACGATCCGATTGATTGTTTATTGAGCCTAAGGGGGGTCTACAAACCATTCGCTCATTCTACTGACTAAACTTAAACTCTAACATAGCCTAACCTTAAACCTAAGCCGTATTCTACACAATGACAACACCACCATAATACACAACCACGCAAAGCTAAGGACTAAGGACACCTCAAGTACACAACGTGCACCACCAGCAAGACACTTCACTACTACAACGCCTCCTACAATTGAATGCTGATGATTGTTGCCTTATACTCGACGCGTCACAACAGCGTATGTCTAGATCCAAACACAAAGAGTTCAAAAGATTCAAAGAGTTCAAGGAGTTTTGTAGCGAGCGTTAACCAAATAAAAAGGTTTCAAAGGGTTTAACGAGCGTTAACCACTCCGGGGTAACCAAATAACTTCCACTTGCAACAATCGATCCTTGCAATAACGTAACCTACCTACCTACGATTGTACCTACGATTGTAACAGTCAACCATGGATACAAGACAGTTATTACCACCATTTGCAACCATGTTGACTAAGACGACACGTTTTGGTTGTCTCCTCAGATGCAACAATACAGGCTCCTCGCTTCAGAGGCTACTGCACCTCTCGTAGGTACAAATGATGGGCACTCTGTAAAACTGTGGCTATTGCCTCTGCAACTACTTACCGTACTTTTTGGGGGGTAAAACTTAGGCCTCTGTTTCGTAATTTTTGGGCCCCTAGTCTCCGGGTCTTGGTGCCCCTTAATTACGGCAATGGTCCAAAAATTGGTTGGGGGCTCCACGTTCTATTCTTCCACCGCTTATTGGAAAAGGCTAATTGAGGTAAATAAAGAAAAAAAAAATCAAAAGGTAAAGGGAACAAGCAGTCTGCATTAAAGACTGGCCTTGTGAGGAAACACAATACAC